>CAUYSK010101814.1:0-25708 GCA_963575035.1 Avahi laniger
GCTAAAAGGGGATCATCTAGGATGTCTGGCACAGTTTCTTGATGTCTAGAGGTAACATAGGCTAGGCACATCCTGCACCCATTCCTCAAGCCAGGACCCCCATAAAGGGCCATGAAACCTTGACTATATGGAACCTCCCCCCTCCCCCCCTCTCCTTTTTTTTTTTGAGACAGAGTCTCACTCTGTTGCCCTGGCTAGAGTGAGTGCCGTGGCGTTAGCCTAGCTCACAGCAATCTCAAACTCCTGGGCTCAAGCAATCCTTCTGCCTCAGGCTCCCGAGTAGCTGGGACTACAGGCATGCGCCACCGTGCCCGGCTAATTTTTTCTATATATATATTTTTAGTTGTCCAGATAATTTCTTTCTTTTTTTTTTTTTAGTAGAGACAGGGTCTCACTCTTGCTCAGGCTGGTCTTGAACTCCTGAGCTCAAACAATCCGCCCGCCTCGGCCTCCCAGAGTGCTAGGATTACAGGCGTTAGATTCTTTCTTAAAAAAAAAAAAAAAAGTTTCATTGTTTGGGTACTTCTGGTATTTAGATCCCCAGCTGAATAATATGGACATTTCATATAGTAACATAATACTGAGTGTTGAAATGGCTTTATAGTCATATAATTTCCAGCTTCTACTAATAAACGCATACTCTAAAGAAAGCCAACTATACTATTTTACACAGGTTCAACCATAAGGGTCCATAGCTAGTAACCTACTACATAATCCCATTAATAGTGGGACCTCATTAGGGTCTCAGGTCTTAAAGTCAGGTCCATTTCCTTTATCACCCATTATACAGACAGGATTACTTAGAAATTCAGAAGCAAACAGAAAAGAAAGCTATTCTGCCTATTTAACTCTAATTCCAACTACATTTTATAATATAACAGTCAATTCTTCAAAATTTAAGGCTCACAGCTAATTTAACTGATTTTTTGTTTTGTTTTGAAGAGATCAGCGCCCCAAATACCTGCTTTGCAGCTTTCTTAGCTTCATGCTTCCTTTGATTTTTAAGGGCTGTTTTTGATAATGGCTTATCATTTCCTGGTTGTGGCTTCATATTCTGAGGTGGTTCCTCTTCATGCTATGGAAATGTAAAATAAACAATTTTGAAATGGAGTCCCCGTTTTAAAAGACATACACAACAAAATTATATACTTTTGCTAGTACAGAATAAACTTATTTTATCAAATTTATTTTAAGATTGCTGGTAAAGATTATTTCAATATTCGTTAGTAGTGGCACACTCCAACTGCCACGATAGATTTAATGGTCTTCCTTAGTAGTTTATAGGTATTTTTCAATTGCATAAGAGCTGGCAAAATTCTCTTTAGTTTTGTTCAAACAATATCACTTTTCTTATGGCTACTGTAGAAACATGATTCTTATGAAACTAGACACCAACAATAACTTCTTCTGAAGTCTTTTTGGTTCTGACTACTGTCAACAGAAGCCTAGCTGCCTTGCTTCTTTTTTTCACACAAACGATTACTTGCTAGATCTTTATTTGTAAAACCAGAGGTTGCAAGATTAAAAATAAAAGCAAATGAAAAAACAGTAAGAAAATAAATCAAATAGAAAGGGGTAACTGCATAATGATAAACCTGAGATTAACATACTGAAGAGGCCAACAAAAATTAAATGGTTTGTCAGACTATACAATGAAGATAATCATATCCATCATCAAATATTAAGTTATTAAGTATGAAATATCTGATTTTCTTAGGTACTAAGTTTGATAATTGATATCTCTGACATTTCACTTTGATACTTGTTTTATTTTTATTATGAGGATACATTCTCACTCTTTCAAATGCATGTTTTGCCTTGTGATTATCTTTCAAATTTTTTTTTAGAGCGCTGTTTATAAAACCATGGATAAGTCAAAAATGGATGTTATTTTTGAATATAAGTTCCATCGTGGAACCAATGCAGTGCAGACAGCTCAAAATATCAACAAAATGTTTGGGAAGGATGTGGCTAATGAATGCACAGTATGTTGATGGTTTGAGAAGTTTCGTTCTGGTGATGTTAATCTTGAAGATCAGTCACGTGGGCAACCTGACACTAAGGTGGATAATGATGAGCTGAAAGCTGTAGTGGCAGCAAATCCATCTCAACCTATGTGTGAATTAACAAGGTCTGATGTTACTATTCTGACAATATTGAACCATTTGAAACAAACTGGCAAGGTAAAGAAGCAGGACAGATGGGTTTTGCACGGTTTAAATGAGTCTAAGAGAAATCATCTCGAAGCTTGCCTGTCTTTGCTGTCACAACAGAAAGGTGAACCATGTCTACACCATATTGTTACATGTGATGAAAAATGTATTCTTTTTGACAATTGCAAGCATTTGGCACAATGGCGGGAAAAAGATGAAGTGCCAAAACACAGTCCAAAACCGAACAGTCATCAAAAAAAAGCTAACAGTGTCTGTTTGGTGGTCCAGCGCCGGTATTATCCACTACAGCTACATGAAACCTGGTCAGTCGATGACAGCAGATGTCTACTGCAACCAACTGAATGAAATGATGAGGATGCTTGCAATTAAGCAGCCAAGACTGGTCAACAGAGACAGGCCCATCCTCTTGCAAGACAATGCTGGACTGACCACATGTTGCACAAACACTGTTCAAACCACAGCAGCTGGACTTGGAAACTCTCTGTCATCAACCATATTCACCAGACCTTGTACTGACTACCATTTCTTCCAGGCTTTGGACCTCTTTTTGCAAGGAATAATATTTAATTTTCATCAAGCTGTGGAAAACACCTTTCTCGATTTCATCGCCACTCACTCTCCAGGCTTCTTTGCTGCTGGCATAAACAAGCTATTGTTAAGATGGCAAAACTGTCACAATAGTTTAGGCGTATACTTTGATTAATTGTACTTCTCTTGTTTGAGATATAATAACTACATTCTTGATCTGAAATTGAACATTTCATATTTAATGACCTATTTCAAATTTACATAACCATATAACTATATTCCAAGACAGAAAAAGGGCAAATTAAGTATAGGTTCAAGGTACCTCTGAGTAGCTTCGAGCAACACATACAGTATTAAGTGATGGCACTACAACTCCCTATCAGACTTATCCACTTATTGGTATCTATGTTGCTATCATTTTAATATAGCAAGTCTCTTAGACTCTGTAATTCCTAGCACATCAAAAGTACCAGTTCACCATAAAGTTTCTTGAGTACTAATCTCAAATATGTATCGTACTTATAAGTTCTATAAAGATATGAGCAGGGCTCAAACATTTAAGATACAAAGAAATAACTCACATTTGTAGAACAGAAAAATTTAGAGTACAAGCCTCTTTCATTTCTTTTCAACCCACATTGCATAAAATCTTTAAGATCGTTAAGATATACAGTATTTGCTGAACATTGTTTTATACATAACATTAAAATTTGTTGGATAGTCAGCTCTTCTATAGTACCTTGCTTTGGCTGAAAATATTTCTGCTCATGAGAATTTTGATTAAAAATGATGAAAGAAGAAAGTTACAAGTCTCTCCCACACTTATGAGCATCATGTAGCCACTAAGAGCCTTTCATTTTAGATTAAAAAATTCACACAATTATTACAATTCATGTGGAACCTATCTATCCAGCTTCTTTACCTTGCAAATTTGTTTCAAATGGTCCACTATTGTTGGAAGAGTAATGTTAAACCTTGCTGCTAAATCACACGTAGGTTGAGATGGATTCACAACAGCTTTCAGCTCATCATTACACACCTTGGTGTCAGGTTGCCCACGTGGCTCATTTTCAAGAGCATTACCAGGACGGAACTTTTCAAACCACTGACATACTGTGTGTTCATTAGCCACATCCTTCCTAAACACACTTCGTTCATATTTTGAGCTGTCTGCCCTGCACTGGTTCCATGATAAAACTTGTATTTGAAAATAACATGCATTTTTGACTTATCCATGATTTCACAAAAATTGTTCTAAAAATTTTTTGAAAGATAATCACAAGCCAAAACATGCATTTGAAAGAGTGAGGATATACCTTCACAATAAAAATAAAACAAGTATCAAAGAGAAATGTCAGAACTACCAACTGTCAAACTTAGTATTTAAGGAAATCATTTCACTTAATAACCTAAATATATTTTTGTATAATTTTACTTAAGTAACTTAATATAACAACAGTGTTTAAACAGAAACATCTTGATAGAAGTTAAGAAGTTACAGATAGCTGCTCCGTTTTGTTTAGTGTGAGAGGAAGGGTTATTCTTTTATTTTTGTCTTTGTAGGGGCGAGAAATGGCACAAGAGAGGCATAGGAATATTTCTTCTTTGAAAAAGTATCTAATTCCTTGAGTGCCTAAAAATGAGGCATCTACAGATCCCTCTTTACTTGGTACAGTTCCAGTTTCTAGCTGTTGTATGTTCACTTTTCTGGTAACACTAATAATATTGTTCATTCTTAGAGCACCTTTATTCCTTAACACCATTACAGAAACTCAGGGAATTAATAAATGCTCTCCTTTGAGCTCTCAAATGTAACATTTTTAAAGCAACTTGACCAATACCCTGGTCATAACTTTACAATAGAGGTGGGAAACTAATGGCCTGAGGACAAGAAATGTGTTTTCGTTGACCAATAGCGTTTTAAAAATTGAGAAATTTCTCATAAGCATCCAGACTCATTTTGTCTTGAAAATCAAACTTTTGGAAAACTGGACTTAAAATCTCCTATGGGAAGAGTTAGCTATTGCTACGTAGCTGCTATGGCTTTCAAATAGGGCACAAGCTCTTTCATTCACCACTCACTATTTGCTTTATATGACTGACCTAGCCTGACAAGTATTTGAATTTGAGCCCCTGATCTACAAAGCCAGTATGTTATACTCAGTTATCTTTCCCAGAAAATTTAAATGTGAACTGTTTTATGTTAACTACTTTGTCAACTTAACAATATGAGCTGCTAACCATCTTCAGGAGTACATCTTCAATGATTTCTTCCCTAGAATTTATATTCTAATCAGGTAGTAAGTAACACAAGAGCATGAGAAAATTCTGGAGAACTCCACAAAATGAAAAACCTTCCTTACCAAATTAGTACAACTTTACTTACCAGTTTGGAATTGGTGATTGGTTTATTTCTTAAAGCTGGGGGTCTATAAGCTGTTGCAACTTTAGGTACCTCAGTGGGTACTTCACTTGGAACTGCTTGGTAAGTTATTGTTTTTGCTGGAAATATTCCATCCAAAAATGGTTGCCAAGAAACCTGCCATAATTCTCCATTTGATGGCACATCATATTTGTGCAAGATAGAACCAGTATAATGCCAAATCTTGTACCCATTATTAACACGTAACCTGGGAGCACACGTGGCTGTTAAAATATGCTCACCATCTGGGCACCAAGCAAAATATGTAGAATCAGAAGCCACTGGTTTAGAAATAAGTTTGTAGTTTTTAACATCCCACACTTCCATTTGTCCTCTCAGATTTCCAAATCCAGCTAATACTAATATATGTCCATGAGGGTTATAGTAGGCTGCATTACGAGGACCAGTTCCAAAGTCAAATACAGGATCACATTTCAAGTTGAAAATTGTTGCTTTGGCAGGCATAAAACCATAAACAGCACAAAACTCTGTAGAACTAGAATTCCAAACTACATCATAAATAGGGCCGTTTTTTGCTAGAAAAGAAAATAAAGCCCCAATTAGCAATAAAGAATTATACGAATATAACATTAGCACAGTTATATAGCACTCATAAACATATCAAACAGTAAAAAACAAACCTCTACAAACTGCAAGGCATGTTAAAATTAAAATATTCTTATATGATATATCATGGAGATTAATGTATAATCATAAATTTATCTAAAAATCTCAACTGAATCTTAATGTCTTTTAAACACTTTGGACTCAGAGATGCCCATAAGGGCTTTTAGTAATAGTTTATTACTATTAATAAATAAATTTTTGGAAGTGGTTAATATATGTACATGGAAATAAAAATAAAAACCATATAAAAAGACATGCCAAAAAATAGGTCCCTCAGAGCTGAGTGAGGTGGCTCATGCCTGTAATCCTGGTACAAGGTGGAAGATCATTCGAGATCAGCCTCGGCAATAGAGTGAGACCCCACCTCTACAAAAAATTAAAAAATTATCCAGGTATGGTGGTAAGTGTCTGTAGTCCCAGCTGCTTGAGAGGCTGAGGCAGAAGGATCACTTGAGCCCAGGTGTTCAAGGCTGCAGTGAGCTGTGATCATGCCACTGTACTTCAGCCTGGGCAATAGAGTGAGACCTTGTCTAAAAAAAAAAAAAAAAAGTTCCCTGTATGCAAGGCAACCCTCTGCTATATTTCTTGCATATCCTTTCAGAAAATTTTTGTTGAAACAAAACATTTTTCTCTTAAGGACACAAACAAATGACAAGGTTCTAGACTTCTGTTATTTCATTTAGTACTCTATGTTGGAAATTTTTCCACATAAGAATCTTAAGATCTGTCTCACTTTTTCAGTTGCACTGTATTCTATTACAAACTTTGCTGCATATTCTCCTCTGTGAGTGTACACAAATATATCTGTAGGAGTGAAACTGCAAAGTCACAGGGCATATGCATTTATTTGATAATATACCCTCAAAATGCCCTTTAAAGAGGTTGTACCAATTTACACTCCCATCAACAGTTTTTTTTTTTTGAGACAGTGCCACTCTGTTGCCCCGGTTAGACTGTGGTGGCGTCAGCTCACAGCAATCTCAAACTCCTGGGCTCAAGCGATCCTACTGCCTCAGCCTCCCAAGTAGCTGGGACTACAGGCATGCATCACCATGCCCGGCTAATTTTTTCTACATATTTTTAGTTGTCCAGCTAATTTCTTTCTATTTTTTTAGTAGAGACGGGGTCTCGCTCTTGCTCAGGCTGGTCTCGAACTCCTGAGCTCAATCAATCCGCCCGTCTCGGCCTCCCAGAATGCTAGGATTATAGGCGTGAGCTACCACGCCCGGCCCTATCAACAGTTTTTGATGGCAGAGGTTTCCCCCTGGCTCTCACCCATACTCTGTAGTTTCATAATTTTATCTTTGCCAATCTATTAAGTGAAAACTTCTATCTTGTTTTCATTTTTTTCTTCTGTACTAAAATAAGTCCATCTTTTTTTCATTTCTATTTAATTATTAGCAAAGCTTTAATATGAGTAATTTATACTCATACTTTAATATGAGTAATTTCATTTTTCTGTACACTGATTTTTACTGTTCCATGTCCATTTGTCTCCAGTTATTGGTCAATTACTCGGTTTACTTGCTATTTTAAGAAAATTTACCTTGTCTCCCACTCATCCCTTTTCTGCTTAAAAAAAAAAATTTCCGGCCGGGCGCAGTGGCTCACGCCTGTAATCCTAGCTCTCTGGGAGGCCGAGGCGGGCGGATTGTTTGAGCTCAGGAGTTCGAAACCAGCCTGAGCAACAGCGAGACCCCGTCTCTACCAAAAATAGAAAGAAATTAATTGGACAACTAAAAATATATAAAAAAAATTAGCCGGGCATGGTAGCGCATGCCTGTAATCCCAGCTACTCAGGAGGCTGAGGCAGGAGGATTGCTTGAGCCCAGGAGTTTGAGGTTGCTGTGAGCTAGGCTGACGCCACGGCACTCACTCTAGTCTGGGCAACACAGTGAGACTCTGTCTCAAAAAAAAAAAAAAAAAAAAAATTTCCCCCAATTTTTCATTTGCTTTGCTTAATTTATAGCCTCTTTTCTTCCTCCAATGTAGAAATCTGTCCTTTTTATATGTTCAAATTTATAATTTTTTCCCCTTATGACTTCTTATTTAGAAAGTGTTTTTCTATTCCAACATTAGAAAACAAATTCTCCCATGTTTTCTTCTAGTTCCTTTGTAGTCTTATGGATAATTTTTTGGCTCAACCAGAATTTATTTTGGTGAAGAGGTAGAGATAATAACTTTTTGTTTCAAATGGCTAGCCAGTTATCCCCAAACCATATATTACATGACCAATATTTTCTCCATTGATTCAAATACTGACTTTATTATACATTAATGCCTACAAAAGTATGGATCTGTTTCTAGACTCTATTCTGTTCCATTAATTTACCAGTCTATTAATTTGCCAGAACCAAATTGTCTTAATTATGACTGCCTTACATTTTAACATCTGGCAGTATAGGAATTACAAAACTCCCCCTGCCCTACTCTTCTTTTGCAAAATTTTCAAAACATTCTTGCATACTCCTTATCTAATATCAACTTTAGAATCAATTTATCTATTAAAAAAATCAACTGGCATTTAAGTGTAATTTTTAGATTAATTTGGAAAGAAATGACAACTTCATAAAATTCTTCTTACTAAAGGTTATAGTTTGTTCCTCTGAAGAATTTTTAAGTTTTCTTCCCATTGGCCCTACACATTTCTTTTTTTGGAACAGCATCTTGCTCTGTCGCCCCTGCTGCAACCTTAAACTCCTGGGCTCAAGCAATCCTATTGCCTCAGCCTCTCCCAAGTAGCTAGGATTACAGGTGTGTGCCACCACATCTGGCTCGTTTTTTCTATTTTTGATAGAGGCAGGGTCTTGCTCTTGTCAGGCTGGTCTCAAACTCCTAAGCTCAAGTGATCCCTCTGCCTCAGCCTCCCAGGAATACTAGGATTACAGGTATGTGCCAACACACCCGGCCTGGCCCTACATATTTCTTATTTTTGTTGCTGTATTTGGAATCTTTCCTTTCAATATTTTTTAAGTGGCTGTTGTTTGTAATGGACTTCATCTATATGAGCAGAGATGATTCAGTTTCCTTCTTTCAAAGTTGCACATTTTACTTCTTTTGATCAGTTATACTGGCTAGATATTTTAGAATGTTATTAAACTAATAGTGGAAAGGGGAGCCAACCTTATTTTGTTTCTGACTTCAATGGGAATAGAGTTTTTTGTAGGGAAGGTTATCCTACTTATGAATGTTCAATTCAAAAGGAGAAAATTAGGAAGCTGCCATAATTTTATAACTATTATTTGAAAGTTTTAGCTTGTCAAAACAACAGATGAAGTGGTAATATTCTTGGGTATTATTAATAATTCTAATAGTACTAAACATACTAAATAACTTGGTATCATAATTAGATAAATAAATCCTAAAAGAGCTGCCACAATGGAATTACCTCACTCAGGAATTTCCCTACTAAAGTGCTGGCATAACTCAATTAACTAATTGGATTCTGTCAAAATAAGGCATGTATGAAGATGATTTTAAGTTTCTTAATTAAGAGGAATTTTATCTTAAAGGTTATTAAAGTATTTGAGCTCTACTACATGATTAAGAATTTAGATTACATCATCTTTATGGCATAGTATTTTTCACTACCATTGTTTTTACCAAAAGTAGGACTGTTGGAATACTCACGTAATTGCACTACAGCACTTTCTCCATTCGTTGCAATGTAGTGCAGTGTTTGTTCCCCATAGTAGGAAGCTCCTGTCTTGTCAACCTCTGTACTGGCGATTACCAACACAGCAGTAGCTGTAACAGTAAAAAATTTTAATTAGATTCAAAACACAAATTAAATAAGCATCAATACTCTTTTTTTATACACATAGGAATACACTCTAAATTAACGCTTGATAAACAAAATTAGGGATAAAATATATATATCACACCTTTTTTATTCCACAGCATTGTAACTTTATCAGCCTTAAAGAAACTTTTATTGGCTAAAGCTGCGTGAGGTCCACCAAAGTTGGGGTATTGATATAATCTTACAAATGAAGGTGCACCTTTACTTCCTGGAACATAGACAGCCACCTAGGATACACAGACATAAATCATTACTTAATTTTTGGAAGCATATAAAGTGAGGTGGACATGTTTTTACAGTAACAAAAACTAGGAAAAGTTTTAAAAATATTGCATCTAAACAAATAAAAGGATAGCAATTACCTTGCATGGTTGGGGTCCAGGTGATAATACAAAATCATTAATTTTTTGTAAATGTAACTTATTTGCAATTGTGTCTAAAAAGAAAGCAAATAATGTTAGATTGGTGACAGAAGCTAATAGGAACATGTTAAACTCTGAATGCAATATAAAAAGTTACTATAACTACGCAAAGATACTGCTCATTATAATCTCATATAGATGAGGCAGAGCAACACAGTGGAAAAAGCATGGAGTAGGACCAAAACAGATTTAGGCTTCAATTCCTACTCAGTCCTTCAGTATTAATAGCTATGTGAGCTTGGGAAAGTAAGGGATTGATTTTAAGAGCACATTGCTTGGGCAACTCCTAGGATTGATTTAAAGAGCACAGTACCAGGCACATGGTAGGTTTCAATAAATGTTAGTTCTCTTCTTTTCAACCTCTGAAATAAAGTGTCTTAGAGCCCATTAGATGGGAGAGCAAACTTACTACTATAGAATGTGGATATGGAAATTCTGTAACTAATGTGATAAACAGATACATGATAATGATCATCACAACAATAATAACAATGGCTGCTATTTATTAAGTGCCTACTCTATCCTAGGCAGTCAGGACCCATGCTATTAATAATACTGCCACCCTAGTTAATGGGATCAAGAGCTAATACTCATTCTTTGTTCAGTTTCAGAAATCAATGGTTGCTCAAAAGTAGCACACCAAAGGCCAAAGTGGTGAATCTCCTACATTTGACATACTCACAAAGAGGCAAGTAAAACAAGAAAGCAAGATAACCCAAAAACAACAGGGGTAGGAGTTAAGTGTCAAATGCAGAAAAATGAAGTGCATGGCTATGTTGATTGGATGCTGCAGAAAATCAGTCTGCATGCCATCTTTGGTACATGTGAACAGACATACCAATTCCTATTCTAACCATGGGATACAAAAGCAAAATTCGAACCATGAGAAAATATGTAAGACAAACAACCTTGTTTCTTAAATAAAAAATTACCGGGGGGCTGGGGGGGGGGAAGAGATAGAGCTGGAAACTAGACTAAAAAAACTTAAAAGATATATTAATCAACTACAATGTGAGATACTTTATTTGGATCCTAAGTTTTAAAAAAATTGTGACATTTGCAATTATTAGAAATTTGAACACTGACTAAATATTTAATGATCTGTGATAATGGCATTGTGGCAGTTTAAAAAGTTAAGGACCCTAATCTTCATATATATATATATATATATATATATATATATATATTCTGAAGTATTTAAAATTCTATATAAAATTATATGACGTCTAGGATTTGCTTTAGCTTAGTAAGAGAAATGTAACGGGATAGATGTCTGGATGAGATAGGATTGGTCACAGGCTGATGATCATTGGGATCCTCAAAAGTAAATACATGGTATTTAAAATTCTACACAATAAAACATTTAAAAATTTTTGTGTCATAGAATTTCAAGAGCAATTAAATTCAGGAAGAAGTATTCAAATGTCTTAATTTAACAGCAATTATAAGATAATAAAAAGTTATTGCAAAAGAAAACCTTTGTGTTACAGATTTTTACTGGATTTAGACAGTTATGTATATGAAAATACAGTAATCACTTATTAATAAATTAACAGCATTTAGAAGAACCCTATATGCCATAAAAGTTAATGAAAACTGTATACAATTACAGCAAATAGTAAATTATTTCGTAAATCTTTCCATACTAAAATCGTTGTTTTCAAAGAAGTGAACTTCATTGTTAACATTTCGGGCACAAAGATTTTCATCTTCTGACCAGGATGGACACCTTTGTCAGAAACAAAGAGTACAAAAAAAAAATTTTAGAAAGAATGTAACTTCAAGTTAACACGTTAAAGTTTGTGATATTGCTTACTATTTAAGGAAAAGTAATTATAAATATGATATCAAGTCAGTTACTAATAGTTTTAGTCAGCATATGTAATAAAAAAATATTGTTCCTTTCCATTTAAATACTAAACAAAAGAAAGATCAGGTTTTTACTCTATTACATTCCTACATAAAAAATCCTTAAAGATCTAGATTTTGGTCTGGTAAGTTATTTTAAAAATCAATACCAGAAAAACAAATAGTATACAGTGATGATATGTGAAATAGTGTGAAAAAAATTAGTAAAGCATGTACCTACCAATTTTGCATTTTTTTCTGGATAAAAGATTTCAAACATGTCCCAGTTTTCACATCATAAAGTTGTAGGTTGGGTGTCCCAGCTGTGCCATCTTTAGAAGTTGCAATAAAAACAATAATTTCATTCTTAGAAAAAATTTGAATGAGATTCTAAAAATCAAGTAAAAGAGTTGCTTTAAATCAACTTTTCTTTCTAGCCTTAATTAGAGTTAATCATCCATTCCAAAAGCCATGATGACAACTGTTTAAGTAAAAACCCAGCATCTCTGAAATGAGTTAATTACTACAGATTTTAAGAATACTTAGGAGATTTCTTTTTATTAAGTTTGACATAAATTACTGTCAAATGGATTAAATCATACAAAGTTACACAAAACCACTCATGATTTTCAATTTCCCTTTTATTTACTTGGAGAAATAAGATTCATTAGAGTACATGCCTGTTGAAAGAACAAAACCTAGGAGATTTATAACCCAACAATGACCTATTATCACTTACTTATTCAATAATATCAACATTATTAGAAAATGTCTCTTAAAATAAGCCCCTATACCAGTTTACAATATTTTATTACTCGATGAAGCACAGCTATATAAAATGTTCATAGAATGTATTACTATTTAGAGAATGACATACCGTTTCCTACTCTTTGTCACCCCTTAGATGTTATGTCTACTGTACTTCTTGTCACTTACGATGAGTATTTAAAATGTTTTGATTTTAAAAGTCATTATTATTCTTAATCTTAGAGATCTTCTCTACCCAGCAGTTAATTTGTAAATTTTCCCTTCAGCTTTTTCTCTTCCTCTATCTCATAATGGATCTTTTCACTAACTTATTGTATATCGTTAAATTATTTTCAGTGCATTGTATTTGGAAAGTATAAGACTCACTCTTGATTATACATATTCACAAACATTATTTACTATCATAAAGAATAATTACTTTCTTATAAGATTATAAACTTTCTTTTTTCCCCACTAAATTTAATTAGTCCTGTCAGAATATTTTTACGACGGGAAAATACTTACTAGTATAAGGTTGCCACGTTGCCAGGACAGTGTTTTTTGGTGAGAATTCAAGGCAAACTGCCTTTGGGAGGTCGAAGGAGTGCAGTAGTCCCTTGTTAGTGACATTGATAATATTTACTCTGGTTTCAAAAGAAATTACTTCAGCAATGAAATATTGTTTTATAATAGCCAGCACTAACCAAAACATTCATACCTCTTTTCAAATACAGATCACTTCAAGTGCTCATTTTCCATGAAAATCAATTTTCAGTTAGTTCCAGAAAATACCTTAACTAAAAAAAATTATACATTTTACCAAAAGGTCCCTATATAAGATTAGTGTTGGAAAACAAAATAGAGTTAGCAGAAAGACACATGGATGATTCTACCTTCAGCTAAAAAGGAAATGAAAAGGCCTTTGAGTGAACACAAAGCTAACCTACAGAGAAGCTGAGGTATATCAAACCAAAGGGAAGGCAGAGGTGCTAGAAAGAATAGCAAGAGTATATTCTTAAATTTGAATAAACAGAAGCTGTATCAGCTAGGGAAATCATTAAGCAAGCTTTTGATGTCTATTAAAATCTCAAAAGATTTCTCCAAAAGATAGGACTATAAGATTTACTGTAGTACAATAATGACGAAAATGACTATAATAAAAGCAGTTCCATTTTTTGGATATTTTCTATGTACCAAGCAGTGACCTACCTACTTTACGTACATTTTCTCATCTAATCCTCACAACGGCCATAAAAGTGTCACCATCTCTGTTGAATGGTTTAGAAAAATCAAATGATTTGCCCAAGATGATAATATTGATAAATGCCAGAGCCAAGCTTTGAAATCATTTAGGCCTGACTTGGTTTTATGTACTACACTAAACTCTTTGGGGTAAAAACAACAACAGCAACAACAACAATAACAATTAACTCCATCTTATTCCAGAAATTGCTGAAAGTAACTTTGTTCTACTTAGGTTTGAGGAAGATACCAAGGTTAGGATAAACAGTAACTAGGAATGAAAGATTTTTGCATATTGTTTAAACACACTCATATATGATTTTTCACAACTTACTAAAAAATAACATTTTAGAATTATAAGCAGCTTTCTTGTTTTTTGTTACTGTCATTGATAACCTTTAATTCTTAGTTTAATGAAGGATGTTTATTTTAATTAAAAAATACATATTTAAGGAAGAATCAGTTAAAGTTTCTGACTTAACCAGAAACTGAACAAAGACCACAATTAATACACGATATCTGATTCTCTTACCCTAGAACAACAATATGAACAACAAGTGCCACAGCACTTGAAGGAAATAAATGCTAGAAACTGGTGTAGAATATATCTATTAAAATAATGGACATAACATATGGGGACACGTTAAAAAAGATTTAGAGTTGAACCCAACAGAAGGCTAAGTGGAAATATGAAGTATTAACAATAATTGCCAAGGTAAAAATAGGCTTATTCAACAAACTCTAAGCTAGAAGAATAAGGGATACCTCAAAAAAATAACAATGAAAAGAAGTATGGTATATCCTATTAGGTAGCAAATTTCTATTGACTCATTATTCAAATAGTATAAACTAAAATATGGATTTAAAAAATAAAACTTAAATACCCACAATAGGTTATATCAAAAGAAATAAGACAATTTGAGAATACATCCTATCGTTAAGGCTGAGATTACAACTGTTAACACTGTGGATGAGACCCCTGGATTCAATAACTAAAAAAAAAATTAAAAATGAATAATTTTTTAAATTATAAAAGCTAATTCTGTCAGCTACTTATAGTCATGAAAGGTGAACCACTTAATTTAACAAAGATTCTCTTTAGCAGATAGGTTTTAAAAATCCTGTGTTTAATCCAATCTTATTTAATAGTTAAAGTACCACTGTCAAGAACATTTAAAATGCACTTTTCATAAGGTAGGATGACAGAACCTTAGAAAAAGATCAAAGGAAAAAAAAGAAAAGAAAATGCACTTTTCAAGTGAATTCATACTTTTCTCTCTTTAAAAAAACCCAGCAGTATTATATGTGGTTAAAAACAACGTAATTTTAAACCAAGCAACAGATATTTGGGTATTTTCTTGGTCTGTGAAATGAAATGTTGTAGTAAGTCTTAGAAAATTAAAAAGACTGGATTTTTTTAGTACAATATGAGCATTTAACCAAAATCATTATTCTTTGCAAGACCAATTTTATAATCTGATAATTTTTAGAATGTTATACTAAATTCTTTCATATAAACAAGACTAACAGTAATAACTACAGACAGTTGTTACTAATTTAACAGCAAAGATAAAAAGTATGAACTCTAAAATAAACAAGCAAAGAGAATTATTTTCTCAGCATTAGTACATAACTTAAGAAATCCTACCCAATAACTTTGAGCACTATTTAAAACAACTTAGCTTCTTCAGTATTAAATCAATGTTTTTCATATGTTAATTTTTAATTCTAAGTAACTAGATAACTCAAATCGTGGCATACACACAGAAACAAACAACTTTGAAGGTGTTCTTTGTAACACTGGAGATGCTACACCATGACAATAAAAGATGGACTTTATTAATGACATTCAAATACATGTTATTCAAATAATGCCAGTTCTGTTTATATTCACGACACACATAAAATATAATGTTATATAAATGAACACTAACTTTTCTCCATTGCCCCAGGCAAACAAGGTCCCATCCTTACTAAAGGTATAGACTTTGCAACTTTTCCCAGAGTCCCTGAAAATGGAAAAAAGAAAAGTTTAAATGAGTATTAATATTTTTCAAAAAATCTGATTATAAACTCTACAATCTCTTAATAACTAAGAACTTATACAAATTTTAGAAAATAATTCCAAAATGCTTTAGTCTGCCAAAACACTTTATCTCTTAAAAAGCAATGCTAACAGTCATGTAAAGTAAGCTGAAAACTGAGTTTATACCAACAGATGAATCTTAAGAAATAGAACCCTTTTGAGTGAATTTTAAGTTTGTGTAGAAACCCCCAAATGTAACTGAATGTAAAAGTTACCAGCTATCAGCCCTAATCTTGAGAATGCTGCAGGATTTCAAAACAGGGACTTTGTGGAGAATGCCTCAGACAACCTGCATAACAAAACAATGGTAGATAGAATATCCTCATGTGGCCAACGAATGTCCCTTGATTTGAAGGACAAAGATAGAACTTCCATCAATTTCTCATGTGTAGAGATAGAAAGCACAACAACAAGAGATCTTCCTATTACATAAATGCTGATGCAGAATGCTGTACAAAAGCAGATCTGTGGAAATCAGACTGTTTGGCAATATTCTATCAAGTAATTAAAACCATAAGTACTGTATCTCTCAACTGGAGATGGCCACTATGAACATATCTCTCAGTGATAATGAAAACCCAAATAGAAATGCATATCTGTGTACATGCAGATGTCCATTAATATAATCACAATATTAGATGAGAACTTCATGGCTGATACATAATTCAAATTACTAAATAATAACAAATGCACTGAGAACTGACCAATACTTCCCTATTAAGCTGGACATTATGTTAATTCATCTGAAATGATATTTACACTTCTATAATCACACAATGGTAGCTTATAATCAGTTTATAGTTAATGAAACTATTTTTTTTTACCTCTTTCTCACATAAATAGCTATGACCAAGATGTTCCCCATCCTATCCTTACGCAACTCATTTCTGAACCTTAAGGCAGAATTTTATAATTATCCTTATTAAATTCCACCCAGGTTTTGGCCTATCATTTCAGCCTACTGAGATCACTTAAATCTTGATTTTCTCTTTTTAAAACATTAGTCATTCCTTACTGATTTATGTAATACGTAGATTATAAAACATCGTTTCTAAATTATGATCTAAATTATTTATAAGAATACTGAATGAGCTCTGAACAAGATCCGGTGGCTCACCAACAGTCCTTCCTTCAAACTAAAACTAACTCATTAATCAGCTGACTTCACAGTCCTTAACCAACGACAATTGTGTCATCATTGTCCAACCTAAAGACTTGATTTCTCAGATATTTTCCTAAGATCATGTTTACAGTTCTATTTTTCTGATGTGTCTGGAAATTCTACTCAGAAAGGAAATAAGCTTGAAACAATTTGTTCTTAGCAAGCTCATTCTGACACCAATGATCAATCCCTTTATCTCAATGATCACTGTCTTTTCAGTGTATCACTCTAGAATTGTGTTTAGGATTGAAAGCAAGCTTGACTATACAATCCAGAATTCAATTATTTTCTTTCTCATGTTGGAAATTGAGAAATTTTGCTTGTTTCATTTTGATATAATTTTTTTAAATGAAAAATTTCAAATATACACAAAAATAGAGAAAAAGTATGATAATCCATCCATGTGCCTGTCATCAAGCTTAAACAACTATTAACTCAAAGCCAATTTTACCTACTCTCTGTTATTTTTAATGTCATAATATTTTAAAGCAAAACCCAGATGTCATTATCATTTATTCTATAATTTAGTATGCATCTCTAACTGATGAGGATTTTTAAAAAAACATAATCACCACCATGCCACTTTATCTCATGAAATGAATTCCTTACTATCATCTAATAGCCAGTATCTGGATTGAATATCCAGGTTTAAAAGCTCCTCAGGTCATTCTAGTGTGCAGCCAAATTTGAGACCACTCATCTAAAAGACTGATTAAATTCAGAGTTTTTTCAAAAAATTTTTAGCCTTCATAGAAGATAAGTACCACATACATTCCTACAGCAACTTACTAGGAAGCACACAATATTTCCTAGTTCTACTCTTAGTTCTACTGTGATTGTATTAGATTTAGTCAAGTGCCTTCTTGGATCTATTTAATCCTTCCTGCTGCCAAACCTCAACTATTCAATGAAGAGAACTGGCCACCTCATCTAATGCCACTGGTTGTCTCAGACTCTCCAGGAGTAAGAGCCACACTTCAGCATGGTTTCCATCATGCCCACTGCATGGGAGAGCAGAGAGAGGAGCTCCATCACTCAGACTGAACCCAAATAAGATAAAAAGTTCTGGCTTCAGATAAATGTCTTATCCTTCCTCCCCACAACAGGTTGGTTTTTAAGTTCAATGGTTCCACACAGCCTCTCTGGAGAAAATCTGCACACATAACCAAGTAACTCAGCTACATTTTGTAGATCTGTGGTCAGCTCAGTGTATCCCCCTTATATTTGCTTTTACTCCTTCCCTGCCTCACTTTCTTTTCCCCCTCACTCTCACTGTCTTGGGACTGCACACCCCAATCAAGTGTAGTACATAACTTTGCCACAAACTCTGTTTTCTAGAGCAGTGCTTCTAAAACATGAATGTACATAAAAATCACGTCAGGACCTGGTTTTAAAATACAGATTCTGAGTCAGTAAGTTGGGTAGGGCCTGAGATGCATTTCAATACTGGCTCACAGGTGATGTCAATGTGGCTGGTTTGGGGCCCATACTTCCCATAGCACGGTTTTAGAGAACTCGGCCTAATAAAGATTGGTCAATAGATACAGATGATGTCAGCCTCATTATAAAGTTCCCCATCAACAGTCATCAACAGTTCATGTAATGGTTTCAGGATCTTTGATGATCATCTGCCTAGATCAGCAGTTCTTTAAGTGGGGACCCTAGTCTTGCAGCATAAGCATCACCAAGAAATTTGTTAAAAACGCAAATTATTTGGCCCCATCGCTTATCTAATGAATCAGAAAATTTGGGGAGGGAGTTGCAATCTGTGTTTTTTTTGAGACAGAGTCTCACTCTGTTGCCCGGAGTGCCGTGGCGTCAGCCTAGCTCACAGCAACCTCAAACTCCTGGGCTCGAGTGATCCTACTGCCTCAGCCTCCCGAGTAGCTGGGACTACAGACATGAGCCACCATGCCCGGCTAATTTTTTCTATAGAGATTTTTAGTTGTCCAAATAATTTCTTTCTATTCTTAGTAGAGGTGGGGTCTCACTCTTGCTCAGGCTGGTCTCAAACTCCTGTCCTTGAGCAATCCACCCGCCTTGGCCTCCCAGAGTGCTAGGATTACAGGCGTGAGCCACCGCGCCCGGCCTGCAATCTGTGTTTTAACAAACTTTTCAGATGATTCTTGGTAAAGTTTAAGAACCACTGGCCTAGATCCATGATTTCTTTAGGTTTATAAAATGGTGATTGTCTAATCCCATCGGTCCTACATTTATTAACTGGAATTCTTCAATAAAAATAATTTCCTCATCAACTATTTGGTTACTTTGAAAGACAGTTTGTATGGGGAAAACAAGATAAATACTTGATTCCTCCCCTTTATTTATCAATTTTCAAAGCAATGAGCAAGGATTCCATAAACCATCAATGCTGACGAATAAGGTTTGGAGGAAAGGTTTTTTTGTTGTTGTTTTTGAGCATTTATACATTTGACATGCTTTATCCTTTTAGTTACAATTCTTAATGCTCAAAGTGTCCCATCTTAGGCTGGTGTGAACTCCCTTCAAATTGACTTCTATAACCTTTTAACAAAACCCCATTAAGTATTTTATAGCTTCCTTGTTTCCTGGTACAAAATATCCCTAACTCCATATGTACATTTTCTGTCCTAGATCTAGAGTTGACCAATTCTCCAAGGAATTAGTTTCTTTTAGTGAGGAATGATAGAAATCAGAATCTGTGAGGCAGGGGTATTCATTGCTACTGGGTCATCACTGTTTCCAGGCTTTTCAGTAGACAGAAATAGGAAATACAAATGTTTTTATGGAAAAGAAATCATGAATTCATATTGATACAGGAAAGTTTAATTCCTTACTCTTATGCTGAAAAATCTTGATTCCTAATGATGTTAATATAATTACTTACTTACTTTATCCTATAATAGAGACAAATGAAAATATCAATTTCAGTTCACAATAAAACTGGATGCTTTTAAGAATTTTACAAGTCTTTATATGTTATGCCACCAACCTGATATAAAGCTAGGATCACTTGTTTCAGTTTCCTATTTTAATTTTTATTTTTAACTTAAAACAATTACATGGTCCAAAGTCAAAACTATATATACTTAAGTTCATTCATGGATATATCCCCTGAATCTTGTTAACTCTCTCTCCCTCTATCTGTAAGCATTTTTACCAGTTTTTGGTTTACTTCTTTGGTTATTTCTTTTTGGGAAAAATGTATCCAGCTAGCTCTATATTATGCACATATAACCATATTTCTTTCTTTTCTTATATCCTTTTCATTCTCTGATTTCACAAAGATTACTGGCCGTGGTTTGGCTATAAAATTTGTACCGTTTTCTCACTCTGTAAGATAAAATTATTATAAACTAAAGGCTTGAACTCAATTATCTAGTGTCTACTTTTTCTTAGTATTGTTTCCCACCTTTAAATAGGTGTAAGTTATTTTCAAATCTGAAGATCACTGTCCTTGATAGAGAATATGTATTCTTTTCATGTTCTGTTAATATTATATAGTATGTTCCAAGAAACTACTTTATCTTTTTCTTTCTTGTTCAAAATATACCCAAAACAAAAACAGTTTAGAATATTCTGCATGTTCCCTATAATACCACTTAACAAAATAAACCATACCTTGGAAACACTGTGCTTTCTGTAAAATGTGGTGGTCCATTTACCATGTATAGTCCTTCTGATCCTCGGACTGAAGAAATAAAATGGAAAGAGCCATCATTACTTTGTTAATAAAGATTCAGTTATCACAAGTGTTTTTTTAAAAGCTTTAGTCAAAACATTAATAAAATCATTAAATATTTCACTGAACTACAGAATGTTAGCATTAAAAGGGCATACTTTCTTACCCTAGTACATAAAATCAAATAATTGCTGAGAAACAAACATAAATTTTACAAGTATAAACTCAAAACTTTAACTGTCACCAGTGAAAGAAAGGCAGCGTGGTACAGGAGAAAGCACATGAACCCAGAGGCAGACCTGGGTTTGTAACTGGCTGTGGAACCTTAGATACATCACTACCTCTGAATCTATGCCCTAATCTATAAAATGGAACTATTAGAACACAAGATAGTTGTATGCTTTATATAATATAATATATAGTATATATTTATAGCTCTTGGAAATGTAAGGCATTATTAATATATTTACTATTTCTCCAACTAAAAGAACAAGTGGAATGAGACACTCATTTATTACAATGACAGTAATATCCTGAAAAATAAATGAAAACAAAGTTCAAGACTAAATAATTAAAATATCTATAGAACTAGACTATACTTTTTAAATGGCTGAATTAGATACTTCTAAAGCTGACCCAAATAAATGGACTCATTTATTTAACAAATACTTCCTGGATTAAAAAAATAAAAAAAACCCCTACCTCCTAAGTCCTATGTTGAGCACTGGAGATACAACAGGAAGGAAAATCAGGCTTGTTTCTGACTTCATTGAACTTAGCAGACAGTAATACAATATAATTCCAAATATATGGAATTGTATAACTGTGTTTAGTGCTATAAAGATATATGGTACCAAAGAGCGTAAAATAGAGAATTTTGACCTAAAAATAGAAGGTTAGGGAAAGTGCCCTTGCGTAAGTGATTTGTACATTGAGATCTAAAAAGAATGAATTGCAGCTAACAAGCAAAGAGAACAGTAATGAGTGCAAAAACTCCATGGCAAGAGAAACCACAGAGAATCAGAAGAATGGAAAAAAGGCCTGTGTGACTGGAAGAAAATGAAGCTGGAAAAGAAAATAAGGTTCATAACAAGAAGGATATTGAGGCCAACATTAAGCCATGTTGGTCTGTTCCCTAAGAATGGCGGAAATCCTCTAGAGTTTTAGGCAGATTGTTAAAAAGCAAAACTTGCATTTTGAAAAAGTCGATCTGGTACAGTGCAGACAATGAACTGGAAGGGATTATTAAGTGTGGATGTGGAGAAACTATTCAAGATGCTTCCACAGTACTCTCATAAGAGAGTACTTGAACTGGGGTTGGGCAGTGGAGATGGAAAGTAAGGAACGAGTACGTAATACATAGGTGAGAAAACTAACAAAACTTAAAAAATTGATGATGAGTTGCTGTTTCATCAGGCAGAATTTTTTCATTTTTATTTTTTAGAGATAGGGGTCTCATTATGTTGTCCAGGCTGGTCTTGAACTCCTGGGCTCAAGAGATCCTCCTGTCTCAGCCACCCAAGTCTCTAGGACTATAGGCATGTGCTACCACACCAGGCTTCATTAGACTTCTTACTAGCAGCAACAGTATAAGGGCTGAAGAGATGAAAAACATTTTACTAAGGGTCCTGGCTACCATTACACCTGCTTCCTTTTCTGCCAGTTATTCACAAATCTCCCACTCTTCTCCTGGTTATTGGGAAAGCAGCAAAGTTGGTAAACAGGGGCCACCCTACCTGGGTGCTCCAACTCTGATCTCTATTTCCTTTCCCTTTTCAAAAACTGTTGAGAGACAGTTCTCAAAACACTGATGTTCTACCTCAGAATTAACTAGCTCAAATTTCAGGTATTCTATGATCTCAAAGTAAATAATCTAAAGGTAGAACAAAAGTAAAAGAACCATTAAAGAACAAGATGAAACCTATGTCCTAATGGAGCCTCCCTCTAGTGGAGAGAAGGAAAATAAATAGGTAAACACACATAATTGAATGAGCTTCTTGCTAGATATCCACAAGTAAATAGATGGATGCCATGTTTTCTCATATGCAAAATACTTGGGAAAACAGTTGCCCATGGGGATAGTTTGCCTGTAAACAGAATGGAGCCTAGCAAAGTACTCTGCCTATATCAAAACCCAAACTCCTTACACCAATGGCCTACAAGGCTCTACATGATCTAGCCTCTGCATAGCTCTACTATGTGCTAGGCATTAGGGATTAAAGGAAAAAAAAAGAAAAGGAAAAAAAGAATTCATTGCTATACTCGAGATAGTGATTTCAAAGAAGCTCAGCCTATTGCTACAGCTGGAATGAAACACTGAAGATAATCCATTCTAAAAATCTCTAATGACATTTATAAAACATCTTGTGCCAGAAAAAGTTCTCCTAGATTTAAATACTATAAAGTTTAATTCTTAGCACTAAAATTCTCTTACCATACAAGCAAAGTAGTGCCATTTCTGATTACCAAATTAATAATGTATTGTAATATGAAGTATGACACATTACAATTTAGAAATGGCCATTTTCTCTTACTACTATAATTAAGATTTTAATCAACATTTGAGAGATTAATCAAAAATGAATTTCTGAAGTGAGGGAGTTCATAATTATCAGATTACATTTTATTCCTACATTACATAAAAGGTTGTCACCATGAGGACCCTCCCACAAGCTGTTGTTGCAAGTAAACACACTTAAGATTAAGAGCTCTCTTTTAGAATTCACACACAGGTCTAGGATAGCAAAATGGCACGTTGTTAATATAGTCCCAACGAAGCTGCAGTATGACTAGAAAAGGTTGATGAAATCAAACCATCTTCTGTTACCTTAACTGCTGGCCCCAAGAACATATGCCTAAACTGACTGGCAAAGAAGAAAAAGAAAAAAGCTTTTACCCAGCTCTTCTCAGCTTCCTGTGTTCTCCCGAAACTTTTAACTAGCAGCCTTGGTCCTCCATATTTGATTTTGCTGTTATCATCAACCATTATGTTTACTTGGGGAAAACTCAAAGTTTTCGTACATTACTTAACTGGCAGCTGTACCCCAGAATCCATGAAAGCAAGTAACCTTTTTGGCTACAGTAGTGAGAACTTTCATGGTATCCAGGGCAACCAGTAGAAGGTTTTTCTTTTCTAAAATTTGTATTTCTTATCTATTTCCCAAACTAAAACAGGTAGAAGACCCCAAAGGAATGGGGGAAGAAAATCCATTTAACCCGCACTTTTTCACACACATATTCACCCCAAATCTTTTTCCTTTTGAAACGGGGTCTTGTCACTCAGGCTGGAGTGCAGTGGCAATGATCACAGCTCGCTGCTGCCTCAAATTCCTGGACTTAAGTGATCCTCCTGCTTCAGCCTCCCAAGTAGCTGGGACTACAGGTGTATACCACCACGACCGGCTAATTTTTTAAAATATTTTTGTAGAGATGGGATTTTGCTATGTTGCTCAGGCTGCTCTTGAACTTCTGGCCTCAAGCAGTCCTCCCACATCAGCCCCTCAAAATGCTGAGATTACAGGCATGAGCCCCTGTGCCCAACCTAATAACTCAAAATCTCAGAAGACAACAGAAAAGTCAGTGTGAAAATTGTCATGTCTTTCTTGCTCAAGTAACATCCAAGTCTCCTGTGGCCTCTAATTCCTGGTTTTGGTATGTTTCTGGAGAAGGAAGAATCTTGAGTCAAGTTAATCAACTGCTTTTCAACATGTACATGTTCACATTTGAAATAAAGAAAACTTTTAAAAACAAAAATCCAAAGGTTACATTTTCAATAATTCCATTTACATAATATTCTTGAAATGACAAAATTATCATGATACCAGACAGAGTTATTATAAAAGGTAGAGCCGGAAGAAGGATCTAACTACATAGAAGGGTTGCACAGAAGTTTTTTGGTGGATAGAGTTCTATATTCTAATAGTGGCAGTTGCATGAATCGATACATGTGATAAAATTTCTTAGTATTTTGGTAACATACTCTCTCTCTCTCTGTCACTCACACGTGCGCACACACACACACACACACACACACAAAGAGACACAGATAAAATCTGAATAAGGACTGCAGTTCAGTAAATACTATTGTACCAGTGTCAATTTCCTGTTTTTGATAATATACATTTATATAAGATGTTATCATTTGAGAAAATTGGGTGAACAGTACACAGAACTCTCTTTACTGCTTTTGCAACTTCTGTGAGTCTTAAATTATATCAAAATGAAAAGCTTTTAAAAATCATTTTTGGTAATGTTTTGTTCACAATTTAATAAGAAATTAAACCAATTGCAAGTTTAAGTTTTCAACACTGGGTTTTACTTGGAAATACTGGACAAAAGTACAGAGTTATAATCAAATACTGAATAGACTAAGATTTTGTACTAAGGTAAAAACATTTCAAGAGACAAAAATATATATCAAACCTACTATGAAGGCTGACAATATTGATGGTCCTCCATTAAACTAGACAACCTTCTTTGTACATGATACTTTATGATAGATATGTCTGTCTTAGGGTATCAATTGAAGTAATTACCAACTGAATTCATAACAAAAATCATATCAGGTCACTATAGTTTTGTTCATAAATATAAATCACTATTTAAAACAAATATTTTATTCCATACCTCCCTATAGAGAAGCCTAACTAGGATAAAGTGCCGCAACACATTTTGCACCTCTAAGATACTTTACTAGATTTAATCGGTTTATACAGCTTCCTCATACAAACATGTTTTTTTTTCCTTTTTTTTTTTTTTTTTTTTTTAAAAAGTGTTTGGGGTTGGGCGCGGTGGCTCACTTCTGTAATCCTAGCTCTCTGGGAGGCCGAGGCGGGCGGATTGTTTGAGCTCAGGAGTTCGAAATCAGCCTGAGCAAGAGCGAGACCCCGTCTCTACTAAAAATAGAAAGAAATTAATTGGACAACTAAAAAGCTCTATAGAAAAAATTAGCCAGGCATGGTGACGCATGTCTGTAGTCCCAGCTTCT
>CAUYSK010101815.1:0-47604 GCA_963575035.1 Avahi laniger
TGTGGACTATAGACTAGTATGTGTGATGTTGCAAGAGACCAGAAGTGAGGTACCAGGTATGAGCAGAGATTTAACTTGGCTTCCAAGTGCAAAGAAACTTTATTAATAGATCCATATTGTAGTTGGATTTGTTTATGAATTTCCCCTGTTCACATTTGAGGTCTCCTGTGATGCCCGTGAACATTTCATAGCCAGTGAGTGGCCCCTGGGCTCCAAAGGGCACAACACTAAGTGCTTTGTGCACTTGTGGCACTGGTAGATGTGGCCATTTGAAGAACATTTTATTTCCCTTTTCAGTTTTAGGTTTTCTCTCTTTTTCCAAGCCTGCTTCAGTCCGTATATTCTTTGTCCCATCACATCCCACTTTATTACAACTTCTAAGAAGGCACCATGTCTTTGGCTCTCTTTCTGTATTACATTTCCTAAGGTAGGTTCTGTTCTAATATACGGTTTAAAGAAATCATATAGGTAAAAAATGAAGAAAGAAACAGAGAAAAGAAGGAAAAAAAGGAAAGGACAGGAAAGAAGAAGAAGAAGAAAGCAAGAAAAAAATTGCAGGATGATTCTTCATGTTAAAACAGTTTTCACTTTCCAAAAGATTCACCATAGATTTCTTTAACTAGCACACTAATTTTAAACATTAAGTACCATTTGATCTGTGCAACTTTTCAAGAAATCACTGCATAACCTGAGGCACCTCTATTATTAGTTCAGCAGTATCTCACCTTACAGAGCACGATTTATAGCTAACAATGTATTTACCTACCTATTTTTTTGACTCTCAGAACAACTACATGGGATGAATGGAGGAAAGGTCTTTTTTCTATTTTTCACTTAAGGAAGGAATTTAGACCCGAGGGTTTAAGTGACTTGTTTAAACCACACACAGAGAGGAAAGATAGGACAGAAACTCAAACCCAGTTCCTCTGACTCCACAGCCACCGCTCCTTCCATTATAGGCACAAACTTCTTTGAGATTCTTACTTCCTTAGGTTAAAAATTCACCCAGCTTTTATTCCTGTTTTTCTGTTGAAATTTCTCTGGTTATTCAGAACTCTCCCAGTTATTCAGCGCAAAGGGCATTGCCCAATCCTTATCTTACCTGAGATCTAGACAGCTTTAGCACCCACAACTACATCCTCTTGAAATTTCTTCTGTGTTTCCAGAGAGTCTTTTCTCTCCTCTTTCTCCTTCTACATCTCAGATCATTCTTTCTCACTCTCTTTCACTGGTGCACCCTTCTTCTTCATACATTTAAATGTTGATTCATTTTTGATCCATTTCTCATTTAAGCATACTTCTTGTATCATCTTCTTCCCTCCTAAAGAGTCAACTACTGCTTATTTGCTGAAGATGAATGTATATGTACTTCTGGCCTAGATTTCTCCCGTTAGCTGAATGTCTATAGTTTCACCTGCTGAATGGATATATTCATTGGAATATCAAACAGGCAACTCAAATTCAGTTATATCCCAAAATGAACTTATCATCTTCCTCACCAAATCCGCTTTCACGTCTGCTTCCTACCTTAGTTAACCAGTGCCACCATCCAATAATCCTCAACCAGAAGTCAACCTTCAACAAAGGTGGATCACTGACCTGTATTCGTTCTACATTCTAAATTAATCTGGTCCCTTCCTCTTTATGCCTACTGAAGGTCCTTTAGTTCAGGTCACTTCTGCCTGGATTATTGCAATATCCATCTAATCGGTTACCCTGAAATATATGCCCATTCACACGATCTAATTAAAACACAGAGAAAAAAGGCCACAGGTCATGCCTGAGTCCCGGAGCCCTGGCTGCATCTTGATTTTTCTATCCCCAGTCAAGACAGCATATCAGGAGCTTGGAGGAGCTAACACGAGTGGGCAAACAACATCAGCTTTCCTCAAGTCTATACGCAGATAAACCTTTCTATCCAAAGCACAACCCCAATCCAGCCCCTAAACCCTATTCTTGTGGCTCACAATTACTTATCCTGTTAACCTTTCTTTTTAACACGTAACACCTCTAAGCATTATATTAAATGCACGTGTTTATTCTTTGTTGGTTGTCGCCTCCACTTTAAGCTTCGAGAACAGAGGGACCTTGTCATCTTCCTTGCTGGGTCTCAGGGCTGAGAAGAGCTCCTGGCTTGCAGGAAGTGCGAGAGAAATGCATGTGTATCGGTGGGCAACCCCGCAGAAACAAAAACACATACACCAGACAATTAAAGATCTAATAAAGGTGTGGACAGAGTTTAGGCAAAAGGTCATGTGGTCCTCCAGGCTGGTAACAGCCGGGAGCTCTTACCACCCCTTGGCTGAAGGGGTAAGGGAGGTAATGATGGAGAATGCTGGAACAATGCTGGAACTTGGAGCAAAACCTGATGAGAGAAGCACCTGACAGGAGCCGTGGCCTGCAGTAGAGGGACACGGCCAACCTTCAGGGAAGGTGGGAGGGAAGTGTCCTGCCCTCATTGTCATCTTGTCTCCAATTTGGCCCAACCCAGTTGGAAGCTGGGCAGCAAAGGAGCACATGACTGTGGTCTACAGTCTACAAAGATCAGCCTCACAGGAGATGGCGAGGTGGAGGAGGATGGGAGCAGACATGGAGAGTCACATGGAAGATCTCAGCGTCTGTGCTGTAAAAGTGAATGAATGAAAGAAAAGGAACGAGTGATAATCTTTATTCTAATACATATAAAAATATTATGCCACTTAAAACTGCATCCGGTTAACCAGTATGAATAAGAAATTGCTTGTGATGCAAGTCCTACCTTGTGTGTATACACCATGGCTGAGCACCTCTGCTATACGCTAAAGGCCTGCGTAGTCTTTCTAAAGTGTGCATCTGATCACATCGGTGTCCTACTGAAACTGGCAGCAGCTCCTCTTAGTCGCAGTAACTTCCGGGCTCTTTAGCCTGGTGCACTAAGGCAGTCCTGATTTGGCCCCACTCCTTTTCCCCCTCTTGCCCTGAGCACTGTGCCACTACTTGCCCAGTGCTTTCGGAGAAGGGACCTGTGCAGTCCTTCATGCCGCCATGTTTTTGCTCATATTATTTCTTCTGCCTATAATTTGCTCTCCCCAATCTCCTTTCCATCCTACATACTCCTACTCTTGGCTAAATCCTGTTTTTATTCAATAATGACTTGAATATAACCTCTCTGTTGCTTTCTATGACACTCTATTCCAGTTTGCTTGTCTTTGTTTATTTAAGCCTTACTTCATTCCAAAGAGATTCAAGGTTGGAACCTCACAGTTAACACCTACTTCATTTGGACTCTTCTAACTCTTTGAAATGCCTTTATTCATACTGTTTTCCTTGTACTGTATTATTTGAATTTCTGTTATAAGATTGTCCTTGAGAGCAAGGACTTTGGATTTATTTACTATGAAACTCCAACATCTAGACAATGCCCTGTACATAGTACTTGGTGAACACATAATTGTTTAATGAATAAATAAGTAACAAAAAGAAGTCTAAAGTACCTAACCATCCAGTAATAACTCCAACTCACTAGATTCTAAAGTGTTAGAACCCAAGGAATGAACCAGAATTGATTTTCATGATTATAAAATATGAGTGGAATTTATTCTTCTGATTTTTATGTACAAGTATATGGATAATCGAATCATTCTTTAAGGCTCATTCATTAGCTGAAAAATAAAAATAGTCCAACAAGGCTAAAACACGTAGAGAAGAAAATCAACAAATGGAAGGTGTGGATTTTAAAAGAGCACCAAGGCATACCTCCTCCCACGTATTAGAAACACTCTGTCAACTATAAACCACTATACAAATATTAATGACTTATCATCATTGTAGTTAATCATCATCACCTGGTAAGAGATACAGTTAACCGAATTCTAAAAAATGTTAAATATTTGCAATGAGGGTTGGACCAATGTTAGAATAAAATATTTCTACTTTTCTTAGCCTTTGTGGCTTTTCCTCTGTAATCTTACTTAATGTTTCATAGACTTAATGTTTCAAAAGTTCACCCTTTGTACACTAGACAGACTCCTGAAATTGGAGGTAGGAGGAGAAGGAAAGAAGAAATATTTAGTGAGCATGGAGAACATTTAGAGGGCAGAAGTGAGGTATTTTACAAAGTCAGTAGCAGCTCAGGTCTTGTTTAGCATAATTTTCCTTTGCTACTTTTGTTTTTTCATATTTCTTTGAGAATAAAAGGTACATTCATTGGAATTCCCAGATCTTAAGTGTACAATTCTATAAATTTTGACAAATGTATGCACACATACAGCAAACATCCTTACCAAGAAATAGAACATTTCCAACGCTCCAGAAATTTCCCTCGTGCCCTCTTCCAGTCAATCCCCAACCCCAATAGGCAACAACTGTTTTGATTTCTAATACCATAGATTAGTTCCATCTGTTCATGAACTTCATATAAATGGAACTATACAGTATATATTTATTTGTGTCTGGCTGGTGACTCAACATAATGGTTATGAGATGCATCCATATTGTGTGGATCAGTAGTTTGTTTCTTTTAATTGCTAAGTAATATTTACACTGCATAAATATACCACAATTTGTTTATCTAGTCTTCTATTTGATGACATTTGGGTTGTTTACATTTTTGGGTTATTATGAGTAAAGCAGCTATAAACATTCATGTGCAAGTCCTTTTGCATACATATGCTTTTATTTCTCTTTGATAAATCTCTAGGAATGGGATTGCTGGGTAGGTGTATGTTTAACTTTATAAGAACTCTAAACATTTTCCCTAAATTATTGTAGCAGTTTACACTCTTATCAGCAATATGTGAGAATTTTAGTTATACTATATTCTTGCCAACATTTAGTGTTATCAATCTTTTTAATTGTAGTCATTGTAGTGGGTGTGAAGGGGCATCTCATTGAAGTTTAATTTGTATTTCCTTGATGATTAGTGATGTCGAACATCTTTTCAGGTACTTACTGAACTTTCGTGGTGTCAGTTCAAGTCTTTTTTCCATTTTTTGATGAATGATTTGTCTTATTATTGAATTGTAAGAATTCTTTATATACGCTGGGACAAGTGTGTGCATGCACACACACACACACACACACGGTGGGGAAAAGAGAAAATATTGAATCATTTTAACAGTGCCTTTTGGTTAACAGATGTTTTTATTTTTAATGAAGTCCAATTTATCATTTTCTCTTTTATGATTAATGCTTTTTTAACCTCTCTAAAAATTATTTTCTGGGCATGAAGGTCATGAAAATATTCTCCTACATTTTATTCTGGAAAATTTATAATTTTAGCTTTCATGGTTAGGTCCATGATCAATCTCAAATTGCTATTTGTGTATGGTGTGAGAGAGTGGCCAATGTTCATTTTATCTTTTCACATCATTGTTCAGGTGTTCCAGCACCAATTTTTGAAGAGAATTTCCCTTTTCCTTTGAATTGCCTTGGCCTCTTTGTCAAAAAACAATTGTCAGGTACGTGTGGGTCTGTTTCTGGGCTCTCCATTCTGTTGCATTGATTATTGCAGCTTTAAAGAAAATCTTCAAATCAGTAGACAAGTAGAATACTTTATCTTCTTTTTCAAGATTGTTTCTTCTAGGTTCTATTTTTATACAAATTTTAGAATCAACTTGTCAATTTCTGGAAAAACATCTTTTTCTTGCCAGTGAAAACATATTTGACTGTGATTTCATTGAATCTCAAGATCAGTTTTGGAGAATTGATGGCTTAATAAAATTAATGTTCAATATAATAATATTGATAATATTGATAATAATATTAAATTTTTAAATCCAAGACTGTGTTATAGTTCTTCATTCATTTAAGTCTTTTTTAGTTTCTCTCAGCAATATTCTGTAATTTGCAAGATAGTGGCTTTGAACATCTTTTGTTAAATTTATTCCTAAGTATGTAGGTTTTAATATAATCTTAAAATTTTATTTTCTAGTTTTAGCTTCTAGTATATATACATAATTTTTACATATTTTTTCTCTTAAGGGACATTTTTGAAAGTGGACTTGGTTGTGAAAATTTGACTTAGAAACTTGGTGATTTCTAGCAAATCAGAAAAAAAATCCATTTGATTTTACAGCCATCTCTTTAAAATTAGGCTGAATTAGCCACACGATTCTTAACATTATTAATCTCAGACACAAGAAATGGAGATCACTTTCTTTTAGGTGAAACAGGCATTTTTCACTTTTCCCCGGTGTAGTCAGTGTCATCTCTGACATATACATTGAGGATCCTCCTGCCTGAAACTGTGTCTCTGATAAACATTTAGAACAAAAAGAAGACTGTATTTTCATCAGTCACATGTAACTGTCCATGTGGAAAGTCCAGTAGTCTAGCTCCTTAACCAAAGATGCCAATGTGGTGCTGCATGTTTTTGTGACAAATTCAATTTTTAAGCAACAAAAAGCACAATGCATGCAATCATTTAAAACTGTTCTAGTACACATGCATGGATATAAATCCAGGGCATGCAGTTATTCTTTTAAAATTTTTTAATGGTTAAATGAAAATTGGATAACCAATGAACCACAATGAGGAGAAAATTCTAAAATAGTCAAACAACTCTTTATGGAATATTTAACTCTGTGGTCATCTTAATTCTGATATTCTCACCTTGGACAACTTTGGAACTCCCTTCTAGAAGAAAACATATTATTTACAGGTTGTGTATGCCTCAAAGACACTTGAACCTTCGAAAGTCGTCTTTCTTTTGGGTGAGAAAATGAAATTGTCTATTCCAAACAAGCTTGAATTTTTTTGCCACATTCTTTCTTGAAATATAATCAGGTACTTACACTGCAAAGGAAAACCAAAGTTAGGAGCACTCAGGGCTTTCCTAACTAAACCCCTATACTTTCCTGGGAGATACTGAACAGAAGTACTGAAAATTCAGTCCTAGAGATTCTCATCCATTTTACCCAAAGTCAACTTTCCTATTTAGGTGAACACACCTTATATTCACAATAAACTGTCCCACTAAATACCAAAGAAGACTCTAATTCTCTACGGTGCATTTGTATGATGTGATTTTTACTGTCATCAAAGAACTACATGGACACACCACAGAGAATTTATTATAATCTTCCATGAGGTAATACTCAGTGATTCACTTTTTATTCTCAGAGACTGCATTGTTACTAGGAGCCTCAGTAAAAACAGAATAGCAATACGCCGTCCAATTCAGTCTGGCGATGTTTGTTTAGCTTCTTTTAGTTTATTCTCTGGAGAAGCTTTTGATTCCTAAGAGACAGGGGACATAAATCCATCAGCAGGGATTTAAGGCAAATTAGATTTAATAACCACAGAGTTGAAATTTTGCCACTGCACTTTCCAAATAGCTATTCCACTTTGTCAATACAACATAGATTAGTTTGAGGATGATTTCAGACTCCTCCGTCGAGAGTTTTACATATGTAAAATCTCTTTAAGGTCATAAGTTATAACTATATGCGTGTAGTTATAAAAGGCCCTTAGCCTCATAGGATAATAATATGATTTTATGGTTTAGGTTAAGAATTCTCCTCCCAGTTATTAAGACTGAAGAGTGCACCTTGGACCCAAAGAAAACCTGCCTGAAGTGTGAGAAACGTGTCTACTGTTCATATCCCCACAGCAGAGCTGCCGCAGGGAAGGCAGAAGATAAAAGTAAGAAAAAGAAAACAAAAAATCTTCCAACAGACAATTCACACATGTCACAAAAATCCACCCTCCTGTGTCTGAAGTCACACATATGTCTCTGTATTTCTATATTTAGGCTTATCTTTGCAATATCTTTGATTGTAGAAGCTATAGAGCTTTTTATTCAAATGGGCATTGGCAAACGATATGTTTTCATTTGTAACGTACATCACTGCAAATCATCCAGATAACATGAGCCCTTGCTCAGTCCACTAATTTATGTGATTTTGGAATTGTCAGATTAAAGCCTAATTTGATGACCAAATTTCCTTGTAAATGTAATTAGAAATACAAGGCATGAGGCAACCATACGGCAGCTCTAGCTGAGTTAAAACTATCTACACATCCTAAAACTTTTACTCCTTTTCATTTGAATCATCCATCTTATATTTAAATATGTATTTCATTGCCATCAACAAGAGAATCATTTTCATGTGGTGCTTAGCTCTCTTAAAAGAGATGTCACATCTATATAGCTTTTATCATGGTTTTATGAAGAATGCCACATGTCCACCGCTGATGGAAAAAAAGCCACACAGCATTTGCAAAACTGGGTAAATACATTGTGCTTGAATTTATACATTAGAGAAGGTTCTGTTGGCTGACATAATGCATATGCCCTTGTATCTCAGTATTTTATCATAAAAGGAGTCTATTTCTCGCCTATATGAAGTCTAAACTGAGCGTTCATGTTGAGTGGGGCAGCTCTCCTTCAAGTTGGAGTTCAGGGACCCAGACTCCTTCCATCTTGTGGCTCTACCATCCTCAACTTACGATTGTGAAAGTCATCATGCTCCTTTGCATCAAGCTGGGAAGTGTGGAAAGGATATAATGAACAGCAAGTAAATGGTTTTTAGAGGCCCGGCTGGGAGCTGGCAAGTGTCACTTCTGTTCACATTGCACTGGCTGGCATCCATCATGTGGGTACACGTAACTGCAAGGCGGGAATGGGAATGTCATCTAGCTTTGTGCCCAGGAGAATAGGGACATCATTAAAGATAGCTGTGTTAAAAATAACCAATTAAATAACTTAGCTGGAACTCTTTAATAAAAAAAAAAAAAACCTTTAATAGAAAACCCGAGGGTGAACATTTCTCTATTTGTGGTCACACCAGAATTCCAGAGCTAAGCCTGCTTGTTATGCTTACTGACTTTCTTAGAAGGAATGCTCCTTAAGGAGGTGGTGTGGTATGGTAGAAAAAGCACTGGACCCAGATTCATAAAATGTAAATTGTTTAACCCCTCTGCTACAGATTGCTTGAGTGATCTTGGGCAAGTCACTCCCTAGGCTTGGTTTTATTCTCATTGGTAAAATTAAAACATTAAACTAGATAATTGCTAGGATTTCATCCAAAAAACATTCTTTGATTTGCTGAGTTTGTTTTGTTTCCATTTTTTATGAAATACCTATAATTGGAAGAATACCAAATAGTTAGTAGACTACTTATATTCTATAATAAAGCTATTATTTTTCCTTTCAATTTATAGGCCTTTTGTGAGTGTTTGATAAAAATTTTTGCTTTTCATTCCCTCTGTAAACCAAGAATTTTAAAGGTTTTCTCTCCTTCCAAAATTCCTCACTGCCTGTTTTTGTGGAACAAAGGTTAACAAGAATACCACTTTTACCAATATCTACTCATTAAATCATCACAATCTTAGGTTTGTAGGGTAAACTGGGTCGTGAAACTAACTGTCATCTATGAGGACAGTGAATGAGGAATTAAACTTGGGTCTTTCCAATTCCCAGCTGTCAAACTGCCTCTAGACAATAGATGGGTATTGTTTAACATTAAAATATTTCCTGAAGGTCCTTGCCTTCCCTATATCCAAAAACATCATAGGAAACATTTTCACAGTAAGATTTCTTCCTTTTTCTCTAATTTCTTATTTCCTCTACTCCCATGAGTATAAATATGTGTGTGTGTATATTTAAAATAACCTACATGCTCTCCAATTTCTTCTCCCTTGAACATATTTTTGCAGCACTGATATCTCAATAGGGAAATGGATAGGATTTTTTCTTCCAACCGAATTCCTCCAGATCATCCTTACCCTGCCCAATTCTTTACAAAAGCCTATGTTCCCATGTTAACAAACTTACATAGGACAAAACCTGGACATTCTCCCATAGAGTGGCAGAAGATGACACACTAGTGTGTTTCGTTTTTTGACCGAAGAATATACAATCATGGTCTATCGACCTTAAAACATTTTCCTTTCCGTTAATGGGGAAAAACCAAAACAACACAAAGATTTAAAGGCTGTTTCCTTTGGCAAGATAGTGTCATAATAAGAGGCCAGGGCTTCACCCTTTGCAATTTTCTGAGAGTGGACATTTCTTTTAATTCCCATTGGTCTCAAGGGGATCTGGCCAAATACCTGGTTCTACATTGTCTGTTTTCATCTAAGAACTTCAAAACACTTTACAAAAACAGATTCATTCCCATCACAGTTATAAGAAGTAATATTTCCTCATTTTGCTAATGGGAAAACTGAGGCACTGAGAATATAAGTGACAAATTCAGAATGTGTCGTGGAGCAGAGAATTGTACCCAGGGCTCTGGAGAGCCCAGCTCCTGCTCTAACAACTAGATAAGACTTCCTCCAAGGCTGTGGATGGGGCTCACATTTTTTAAAATGATGTTTTATTTTATTTTTAAGGTACAAAGAGACTGTGGAAGAGACAGAGGGATGAAAAAAATTTAATAAGAAGTCTTACTTAGAAGGTTGAATGATGCATATTGTTAGAACTTGGAAATATTGTCCACCTGGAACAATTCAAGACACTGAAAAGCTGTGAAACTATTAATAAACAACAAAATAGGAAATGAAAAATATTCATAGGGATTTTAAAAAATAGAGCTATCTTGGTCTAAATGCTAAATTTGAAAATGAAACCATCCAGGTTCTTTTAAATACATGTCTTCATTATTGATTCTCACCAATGAAAACATATTTAGATGCTTTCAACTAGACACATTTCCTGAGCGTCTATCTCCCCATCAGTATATTCCCAGTGTGATCTTTGTCATTTGATACTTTCATTTGGACAAGGTAGGCTTGTGTATTAAACAAAAACCAAAATATGCCAAATGTGATGAACTGTTTCAGCTTTGAAAACATAAGCTTAGGTAAGCTTTTCAACAATATGACATTAATAATCTTCTGTGCATGATATGAAGCAACTTTTAATGATTGATTAATAGCTCTCTGATGCAAACAGTGATAACAATGATTGTACATGTTCGTTGCTGTGTAGGCAGATACAGAGATCGTGACTCAAATAAAAATTACCCTATAATTAATAAACAAGCACATGCAAAATTCAGATGTGCCTATGGCCCTTAAAGCCAGTGAAAGTATAAAGTTGGTTAAGTATTTTAAACTTTACTGAGAGAGCAATCACTCATAAGATGAGAAAAAAAAGGCAAAAGAGTGGCTTTGTAAGGGAAAGATGTCCTTTTAAAGACTTGCCCAATAAAATCATGCAAATAAGCAGATTTTCATAGACCCCAGGCTAAAAAAAATTATTCTGGGCTTCTGGAGAATTAGGCAATCCACCCAAAAGAAATGTTATTCTTTGCTTCTCTTAGTTTTCTTCTCATTCAAAAATCTGTATTGACTGAGAAGTTCTGAGTTAGTCTCCTGAAAGGCTGATATCTGTGCTTTTTTATTATGAGAGCAGTTAGAGGAAGTGACAGTTTACCCTGGGTGACCATCAGAAGCATGGGCTGGTGAAGCCCCTACAAACTTTGGGGACCAGTAAGACTTTTAAGAATGTTTATGGGACTTTTCAAATCCATCAGGAAGGAAGAGGATACAAAACACAGCTGTTGGAATAATGTATAGAATTGTAGATCTTTTAGTAATTGTGTCATTGCCAAATTATATTTTCTCTTTGATTTGCTCAGCAAAACTCTACACAATCCAGAGGAGGTCAATATGTAGCAATGATAAAAATGATGTGAATTGAAAATTGGCAATGAGTTGTATTATGGTGTTTGTAAAGCATGTTTCTCAAAGTGGGGTCCCTGGACCAAGAGTATCAATCACGTGGAGATTCATTAGAAACGTAATTCCTTGGGTCCCACCCCAGACCTGCTGAATAGAGAACTCTGGGTGTGAGCTTAGCTATTCTGACTTTAACAAACCTTCCAGGTTTTGACCATGCTAAAGTTTGAGAACCTCTGTTATAAAAATTAGCAGGACTAATGGGGTATCCTGACCTCATGGGAGAGCCAAATCAATTATACTTGTAAATACAGGCACAGTCTAAGGACCAGATATGCTAACTCTAAAAGGTCTTTAGATCAAACACAAATTTGCATTGATTATTTTCCTCAGGGTACACTGTGGGGTTAAGAGGTGGTGGGCCAGGAGCCCTAGCCAACTTCCCAGAGTATCCTGTGGAGAGACAGCAAACAGGGTTTCTGGCAACTTTTTTCTTGTTAAGGCAACAATGCCTTAATGAGAATTCCTCTCAATTCCCTTTCTAGCTGCTACTGAAGCCAGAATTACAACTGTGAATTGGACTGGGAATGTTTGGATTAGACAGAGTAAGTCAGATTTTATATACAGTTTGGAGATCACCGATCCTTCAAATATTAGAATTCAATATGAAATTTGTGTTTTGTAGAAAGTTTAAGATGCAAATTTAAATTATTGTATTAGATGCAATGTTTAAAGGTAAATATTGCATCTATCTCTCCATCAATATAATATTTTCTCATTCTTATCTTTGTCACTGATGCAGAAAAATGCAGAGAAGAGTGATGACCATGACAGCACAAAGATGCTGTCAAACAGCCAGTACTGGAATCCCCACTGTGCCAGGCATTGGCCTATGGAGAGAAAGATCAGTGATGCCTCAGGAAGGCGCAGTATGGCCAGGGTAGGAGAGGCACTGGGATATCAAGGAGGTGGTGACTTAACAATAGGTGGTGACCATCTGGCACATAAGTGCTTCGTGACAGTCCCATCTCAAGAGGAAGAAAATTGGCACTATTAAAAAAAGTATTATGGGATGAAAAGACTATTAACAGTGACATTTCAACCTCATAAGCCACTCTGTGGTATTTCTTGTGTGGGTTGGATGGTCTTCATGTTTGTTTGGCAAGCTGTTTTTTCTTATCGTAGCACTTATTATATTGTGTTATAAATATCTATTTATTTGTCTTTATCCTCCCCTGGACTATAAATTTCCAGAGCACAAGGGCTCACAATTTCCCGATTCTTTCATTCCCTTCCTTCTTATATTTTCCTGGAATCCAGAGTGTCTGGTACAGGGGGGTAATCAATAAATGTTTTTGAGTGAATGGATGAATGAATGAAAGAATCAACAACTGCAGACTGACTAGATCTGGCTGCTAAGAGCTGTGGGCAAGGCACAAGCAAGAGATGGCTCCAGTTCCATCACAAAGCTGGTTGGCCTTAAATTCTAGATGAAACCATGAAGAAAAGGAAACAAACACCTTGGGGTTTCCATGGGAGACAGAAGACAGCTACAGACACTGAGAAGACAATTCATTCTGCAAGAGCTGGGGCCAGAAGTGGCATCTTACTGGGATGTCAGGACACCTCGGAAAGCAGTGGGGTTCAACTGAAACAGAACATCAGAGTTGGTGGGAGGCAGCAGAGCGGTAGGCAGGGGAAAAAATAACACATGTCTTCTCCTTAGGTGCCTGTAGAGTTCGCAGGAAAGCTGGGTGTCAGTAAGGCACAGGGTAGCGGAGTCACAGGGAAACTTGGGGGAAAGACATCCTTGGGCCAGGGCCTACTAGACTCAGGGGGACAGTCACAAAGAATCCAGAACATAAAGTCTTTAGAAAGGACATTTAATTGATGATAAAGTGTGTGTGTACAATTCACCTATTAGTCATTTACCTGTGTGACACTGGTTCTCTTACAGATCATCCCGTTTGTAGTATAATTCAGACAACTGACCTAAGACAAGTGTTCATGAATTTTGAGTAGGAGTGACTTGAATACTATGGGCAATTATTAGGTGTTTGTTGAAAGAATATATGACTCATGGCAAAGTTTGTGTGTGTCTACTGGGAAGAGCCCAATAATCTTGGAGGTGGTTTTATCACCTATCAGTGGCCTGAAGTGCCCCAGGTGACTAAGCCAGAGAAAACAAAACACGAAAGCAGAGAACTTTTGATTAATACCAGGAAGCACTTCTTCACTATTAGTTCGATAAAACGTATAATAGACATTGGCTACTGAGAGAGCTGGTGTCCACCATCTACGAATATTTTAAAGAAGAGAAAAGATCTCATTGATTCTGAAGAGGTTTTTTGTCTTCTTAGCCCGGAGGCAGGACTCCATCTAGAACTACACGGTTTCTCAAGACCTCTCAGATTACTCCGTGATTCATTCTATTTCTTGTCCTTGCCTCCTTCCTCTCGGCCTCACCTTTATTTCCTGCTCTTTCTCTTCCACATTTCCTTCCTTCTCAATTTTGGCCGTGTCTCTAACCTGCTCGTTTCTTTGTCATCACGATCCTTTCAGACGGCTTCCTCTTTGGCAGCTGTTTCGGGGAATATGGCAACGGGGCTAGTTGTGCCCGACCCCAGCCCGCAGTGACGGAGCTTGCGAAACGCACTTCAAAGAGCCGGCCGGCCTGGGGCGGAAGAACAAGCCAGGCTCGCTTTGGCGGGCGCCATCCCGCGGAGCCAGGCAGAGCGCCAGGCAGCCTGCTCAAACCAGCTGGGCAGCGGCTCTGGGCCTCGCCGGAAAAGGACCTACCAACTCAGACGGTCAAGTCAATGGGTCCACCCACCCGAAGCAAAATAGGCTCCTGCCGTTGCTTGTACGCACCACCCTACAGCGGGAATAAGGCGGTGCCGGGGCGACAGGAGATGCTGGTCTTCCGTGCGTCCGCGTTCTCCATCGGTGCCCCTGGGCCCTTCTGCTGTCCCTGTTCACTCTCGAGAATCCAGTGCCTTCCTGCTTCCTTGGGCACATCAAGCCCGCTTTCCTCCCCACCACTATGGCTTTTCCTCTTGGGACAGCACCTGATGCCCTGGACACATGCACTCGTTACTCGGTGCCTTCCCGCCCGCATCCCAACTCTGTCTGTGTCCTCGTTCTGCAGTTCCTGCTTTCTCAGGTGAATTACTTTGAGGGTTGGGTTCTGAAACTTTTGTCTTTGTGTTCCCTGCAGTACCTGGAACCTGAGATGCTGAAAGTACTCACTACATGTGTTTGGTAAATGTCAGGTTATTGAAATTACACTGCTGTCCTGTCTCCAGCTGTTATTCTCTCACTTTTTCTTTCTGAAATACACTAGAAAGATAACTGGCTGCAGAATCAGAACACTGTGGCGGTCCTGGTTCCATCTCTACCACATGTGAGTCCTTGGGCAAGTCGCTTAACCTTTCTGAGTCCAGTTTCTGACTGCAACACAGGAATTATAGCAGTTTTCTGTTTTATTTCGCATAATATTGTTAGGATTAATGAGAGAATGTGGGAAAAGGGTTTATAAATTAGAAAGTGTTATATATTTAGAGTACTTCTTATGGTAAAACCAGTTTGAGTTAACGACTGACAATAACTTAAAATACTATTGTTCTCAGATATCTTGCATGCTTGCATTATGACAGAGGACATATTTTAAAAATCTAATTTTAAAAATCTAATTCTGTTCACTGAAGAATTATTAAATGTCCATATGTGTCTTGCAATTTCATATACATTGTGGAGGTTTTGGAACAGGTATAAGAAATGGCTGATTTCTGAGAAACTATGACATAATTAGAAGAAGCTACACCAGATTCTAGTGAGTTGCTTACCTTGGGTTTAATACATGATTCCAAGACTTTGGCGCTAAACTTCTCAGACCAGTAAAATTAAAAAAGAAAAAAAATCGGGAGACTGACATTGAGTTGTCAATTTTTAACTTATCTAATCAATAGTTTCAAAGTTATATTTGCAATTTCTATATAATAGCATGGAAAACTACATCAATAACAATCTGTAGAAGGTTAAAATTTGTCTGATTTAAGCTTTATGAGAAACATAAGATATTACCCAGATCTTTCTCACTTTTACTTTGAGCCAGTCTGCACTTAAGTTATGGATCAGGAACTGGGTACCACTGCTGGAGTACACAGAGCACCTGACTGGGAGTCCAGCCCTTGCTCTGATACTATTTGTTTTTCTTTAAGTCAGTGTGAGACTTTGAACAAGGCCACAACCTCTCTAGGCTCCACTTCCTCTTTTGTAAAATAATGGTTAGACTAGAATCTTTGCTGTCCAATACAGTAGCCTCTAGCCACATGGGGCCATTTAAATTTAAATTAATTTAAATTAAATAAAATTAAAAATTTAATACCTTAGTTGCATGTACCGCATTTCAAATGCTTAACAGCCACATGTGGCTAATGGCAATCGTATTAGACAGCACAGACTTAGACCACATCCAGCATTGCAGAAAGTTCTGCCAAGTAAGTGCTGGACTAGATGATTTCAAGTTTTTGTTTTTTTTAATTTTAAAATTCTGGAAGTTTTGTGGTTACACGTAGGCTTGCTTAGCTCTGAGCCACAGTGCAGCTTCACAGCAGTGAAGTTATAAAATAGTCCTTTACTTGTCTCTTGGATCTGAAGGGGTTGATAATTCCTATTTAACTCCAGCGGATGGCATAGATACCAATTGTTGCCTAAGAAGTGTGTTGATTTTATTGTAAATGCTATATAGTTTGGTTAAACCAAAGTCTCATATTCAATCTTCTATATCCATCTGAAAGGTTGTTCTCCGTTTGAATATCCACTTTTTCTAATCCATAGCAGGTATTTCTTTTTTCCCTTTTTTTTTTTTTTTGGTCTGAGATTAATCTCCCTTAACATTTTCACAATCTTATGGGAAAAACTAATCTAAATGATAAGTAGTTTCTTTTTTCTTCTTCAATCTACCATAAAATTGCCAATGTGTTTTTTAAAACCACTATTTTTATAGAACTTGTGTAAACACTGTTTTGGACTCCATCTGTTGAATCAGTCCCAGCCGCTAACAAGTATTGTTGTGAGATGTGCCATCATTGGTGATGTGGATGGGTTACAAACGGAGATGGCTTGGCAACACGCAGCGCCACATAAATTAAGCCATTGTCACTGCTGTTAAAGAAAAGCACCAATGCCATTCCAGCTTCATGCACAACTGAAGATGGGGGGAAAGTACCCAGTACTTGCTTTCTGAATCTGAAAGAGCAAAATCATTAAAAAATATTAGAGTGTTTCCAAATTTCCAAGATATTTTAAAAAATAAAAGTAAGAAATATAAGAGAGAGAGAGAAACAAAGAGAACTCAGCGGTCCCTAAAAATGACTCAACAAACTCTATCGCCAAGATAATGACAATTTCTGAACATCAAAGCCTATCCACTCAGCATCCTTTCTTAAACTTTATCTTTTTCTTAGCAAGCAGAGGTTATGGAGCCCAACACCATTCATTCGCTTTTGAACCATGACATAAACATAATGAAACAAGTAAAATCTGTATATACATGGTTATAAATATGAGGCAGTACTGGCTAACAGAATTGGCAAGAATGTTCAGCAAAATCCAATGACATAATCCATCCCAGCTTCACAAACTCCCAAACTCTGACCTTCATGCCTGCTCAGAGACTCTGCTTCTTGTCAGTTACAGGTGGCTGCCCTTATTACCATATTGCCTGCCTACTGCGCTTAGAGCAGAGAAACTCTGCCCCTGCAGTGGGCTTATGTCAACATTTTTCCTGCAAATTCCCATTTTCTGATCATTGAAAAGCTTTCAGCACAGAAGTAACATTGCAAAAGTTCAAACTTTGAAAGGATTCATTTAGTAGCTTGGGCCACACCCATAATTTAAAGTGTTCTAGCTGGCTTTGTGGCCTGGGCTTTTTCAAAGTGCATAAACTTAAAATATGAAGGGACTCAGGATTTGGAACACTTCCAATGATTGGTTTTTTTGTGTTTGGTGAACTGGAATGAAGTTCCTTAATGGTAAGCTTTACTTGCAGAATGAAATTGCAGGTTGAATTTAGTCGGAATGTTGTCTAGCTTCAGCTGGTAAGGGGGTCTCTCAATAACTTCCTCACAGAGTTATAAGGAAAGAAAGGTTGGGCCTACGACAGGCTATATAAATTGGGGGAGCCCTGTGCACAGTAAAAATGTGGAGCTCCTTATCCAAAAATTGTTAAGAATTTCAAGATGGCGACAGCAGAGCCTTGAGCTGAGTGTAGGGCCCATCTAAGCATGGAGCCCAGTGATGACTGGACCGCACGAGTTGAATGCCCATGAAGTTGACCCTCGCTGGGCCTTTTCCCTCCCTTCCTTTCTTCCTCCCTTTCTCCCTTACACCATCCTTCCTTCTCTCTCTCCTCTTCCCTCCCTCCTTCCTTCTTTCTTTGTAGTGCTCTCAAGGCATGGTAAGAATTTTGCTATTTTCAAAGCACTATTGTTGATCACTATTAACTCAAGTATAATTTATGTATGAGCACTGTTATTTTAACATGTTCTGTCTTAATTCTTCTAAAAAATACTAGTATTTCCAACTTTCTTCCCAAATGTTAATTTAATAACAACAAAGGCTAAAGCTTGTAAAATGTTTTCATATCTAGTTTCAAATAATATCTTCAAAATAATCCCATCAGAGGGTTAGGCTACAATAAACCCATTTTTCAGATTAAAGAATTGAGGCTCCAACTCCGAGAAGGCTTAGTGATTTTCATAAGGCTTTTATAGTTCTTTACCGGTAGAACTAGGATCAGAATTTCACTCTCTTGACACTTAATCCTGTTTTGAGTGAAACGATGCCAGATATCACAAAGCTTAAATACTAAAAGGGAAGAAATTTTGGACCAAAAAATAAAAGAAATATTGTGTAATGAGTTTTCTCATAATGTTGGGATTGGGACAAATTAAAAGTCCCTGCAAAGACTAAAATATCATGTTTTTATGAAACTTGTTCTGCTTCAGGAGACCAGTCCCATAGTCTGGCTGAATCAATGTGATATGAAGTTGTGCTATCACTGGGCTTGCTTATAACTTGGTAGACAAAAGAGGTGGGAGGGGCTAGCCATGGACTACAGTCGAATACCAAGAAAAATGTCAGAAAAGACTAGATGACAGAGAGTTGAGGTTTGAGGCCCATGTTTGTTTATTGAACTATTGTGAGCCCTGCATTTCTCGGTGCATTCCATGGGTTGTTAATAACGTGTTATTCATAAAAAGAAGCAGCAGCTTTTTTGGTCAATTAAGTTTAGGGAAACAATGACTTTGACAAAGTTAAACAGCTTCTTAACTGCAGGACATCTCAAACCTCTAATGAGCCAATGTGATTTGTGACTCCCCAAAGGGGAGTAATCTTTTCCAAACTTACTTGATTTCAGAACATCTCACCATTTTTTATTGTTTTATTTATTTGCTCAAAGAATCTCAAGGGTCTAGTGCTCCACAGAACACACTTTGGGAAATGATGCTTTGGATTGAAGAACCAACATTATTGATCATAGTCCTATAGTGGGTTGAACTGTGGCCCCCAAAAGATATGTCTACTATGAACCTCAGATATGTCTACTATGACTTTATTTGGAATGGGGATCCAAATATTGATGTAATTAAGGTAATAATCTCGAGATAAAATCATCATGGATTTAAAAAATTTAAGGTGAGCCCCAAATCCATCAACTAATGCCCTTATAAGAGAAAGGAGAGATTTGAGACACAGAAACGCAAAGATAAGAAGGCCGTGGGACGATAGAAGCAGAAATTGGAGAAATATTGCCGTGAGCCATGGAATGCCAGGAGTCAACAGAAACTAGAGAGACAAGGAAAGGGTCTCCACTAGAGCCTCTGGGCTTAAGGCCTCCAGAATGGGTTCTTCAATCTAGGCATGGTTTTGGACTTCTAGCTACCAGAACTGTGAGAATAAATTTTTCTTCTTTAAAGTCACCAAGTTTGTGGTAATTTGTTGCAGCAGCCTAGGAACCTAATACAAGTCCAATGAGCAAACCAGAATCAAGATGTGCCCTCCACCTTAGGTACATGAAAATGTGTCCATCCTTGCTAGGACTGCTTTGAGGAAATGGGGAGTTGTTTGCAAGAGGGTTTCAGACCTACACACGTTGAAGTGAATGAATCCTATAGAAAAGGCCAAAGCCATCAGCAGTCCAACAGCTGTATGAAGGGAAAGGCATGATAGGACAAAGGGTCACTGGTTGGGCCCTAACAATGCCACTCCTGTCCTGTGGGGATTCTCCCACGGGTCGCCAAGTTGCCTGTGGGGTGAGAACCCTAAATGCTCTCGACTGTCTCGCGCCTACCGCCTGGCTCTCAAATAAGACTTGGAAAACTTCCAAGCTTGCTTTGTATTCTGGCCCCTCTAAACATGTTCATGGTTTGTTCTCTTCGCTCTTAGTTGAAGAGGGCTTTTCTTTTCTTTGTCTCTCGGCAGCCTTTCCCTCACATTGTTGCCTTAGTCATTTATTTCTGACCTGTAATTGGGCAGCATCATAAAGGCTTTCTTTGGCTCAGTGCAAGGAGGAGTTGTGTTAAATAAACTAAACTAGTTCTCTAATTACTTGCGTGCTTATTGTGTATTAATAGAAGTGGCTAAAATGTCAGAGAAGCTTTCTCTCCACGGCTTTCACTCTGGAGGTTTAGCGGTTATGGGAGGGCACTTGAGGTGCGCTGGATTTTGTAGCTGTTATTAACACGACATAATGCGAGTGGAAGGCTTCAGCTTACTGCCCTTCTGGAGACTCAAAGGACTGAATCTAGCTGGCCTCCGCCTTCTCAGAAGGTGAGTAGAAGCTGTGGCCAGGACTTCAGAAACCCACTCATCCACTTGCTTCTAGCAATGCCTGAACACTTGCCCCCTGAGAGCCTGTCCGGAGCCCCTTTCCCTCCATCACACCAGTAGGGGGCGCCCTGACAGGGCCAAAGCGTTGAGGGAAGTGGAGTTGAGGAGCAGTTCCGGACTCCTGCTTGCCTGGTCTGTCCTCTGCCCCTACTGACAAGCAAGAAAATGGAAAGGAAGGCTGGTGCCAAAACAACTTCCTGGTGCCACTGCAAAGAGCCCTCTGACTGGTAGTGGGGAAGTGATTAAGAGGTGGTGAAAGGGGGACTAGTAGAAATTTTCCCCCTGTGACTAGCCCATAAATTTTGGAAACCCTGGTGATCACCCCTATTAAAAAAGCAAAAATATGGGCCACAGAGAGGTTATTCCAAGTTCATCCTGAGACACTGGGGCAGTGCTGGAAAGTAAACTCCTGCCTCCTGATTCTGTTCTACAGCACCACTCCGGGAGAAGCGCCTTACCCCTGGCCTGTCACCCCGCTCATAAATATCAGCAGATGAATCCACTTCCAGAATTCCTTTGCCTACTCCTCCCACTGTTAACTACACGTCCATCCCAAACTGGAGCGCAGGAGCCAACGTGCTAGACTGTGAAAGCTTTCAGGGACTCTGTGCAAGAAAGCAAGGAAGCCAAAGTGTAATAGGTAGAAAAAGCCCAGAGAAACATCTGGAAAAAATACCAGAGTGCATAATTATGATAACAGCGCCCAGAAAAGTCCCCGCTCAAGATTTCTAGGAATTCTCTTCTCCTTATCTATTGTACACCCCCAAAAAGCAAAGCAGACTTCCTTGCCCCCACTTGTCCCCACAGCCACGCATCACTCCCAATCCTCCGTGCCATTAAAGAAGACAACTGCTTTATAAATCTTTCTAGAGTTACCTTTTTATTTTTAATATTTCTTTGCCTGTAACGTGCAGATACCAGGGGACTGTCTTTTAATGATTGAAGGTTGAAAAATTAGATAACAGAAATATGTGAAGATAGGTACCCTTTAAGGTGCAGTTCCGATTTTAGATGCAACGGTCAGGAGAACCTGCTCTGAGCTGTTTTTAAATAAGACGACCCCTCTCTCGGGAGTTCAAGACGCATCTTTTGCCCCTCTTCAGCCAGCGCTTGTTAACATCCTGCTGCAGTGAAACTGCCCATATTTAGATCAAACATCCAAGTAAAAATCCAAAGGAATGGAGGCTAATTCAAGAACGTAAGATCCATTAAACTATGCAAGTATGCATGAACTGGAAAAAGTGGATCCCATACATAGCGCTATAGCCCTTAGCTGTTAGCAGGTGTGAGTCAGTCAGTTGTACAATTCATTTGTCTACCTAATTGCACTGAAGATAGGCTTTTACTTTGCCTATAACATCTCTAATGAGTAGGTTTTCAGTTCGATCTAACTAATTAATTCTTGTTAACTTCCTTTGCATTGCTGTTCTTTTAATTTAACCAGAGACAGCCCAGAGTTGCTACTAGTGTTTAGTCTCAACTAGATTACCCCAATTCATTAAGGGCTGTAATTGTTGGTCATACCCTTCCAAGTGGTCATTACAACCTCTGGCTTGCATATTGAATAACAGCAATTTCCTGACTCCAGCAGCCTCTTGTGTGAGGGAGGAAAAAATGCTAATAAAGAAAGAATAAATGATTCTCTCGACTCCATTCAGGGCTGTGTAGATTTCTTTTGCAGCAGAAATTGTACCGAGGTGGTAAAACGGGTTTCTCGCAGGCCCCCTACCTCCACCCTGAGCGAAGACAATAAGAACCAAGTGAAGCATTCCCTGCTACTGTGATTACAGCATCCGTAAAAGTGATTATATGGCTGCTGTAATCAACTTCAATGAAAGCTGCCTGTTAGAGCTTCAATAATTACTCATTTCTGTTAGCAGCTTGCTTTCAGTTTAGCACTTTGAAGCCAAGGGGGGAAAAAAAAACAACAACAAAAAAACTTAGGGCATTTTAATAAAGGATCCCACTCACATGATATTTTGGGGGGTAAGTGCTTGTGTGTGGGCAAAAAAAAAAAAAATGCACATGTTTTTTGTCCCTTTCTGCATAGCAGCTCCTTTCATTTTAAGCTTAGATTCTATTTAACCAGCAAAAGCACAAGTTCATACAGGGTTCAATCATGTACTGAATGTTTACTGAAGGAGGCACAATAGTTTAAATAAAGTGGTGGTTTTAAATATTTCACCCATTTCTTTAAACAAATTGCCAATCCCTAAAGTCTGTGCTAAACACGTTTCAAAAGCAAAATGCCACAAACATCTTTCCATCAAATCACCACGTCAAGTGTTTCATTTGTTCTCCCCCACATCCCCTTTGTCCTTTGCTTTAGATACATTTTTTTAAATTTATTTTTTTAGGAGAGGGTAAGTTTGGGAGAATAAAATTTGTTCTAAAGTCCTTCAAATATTTGTCCTAAATGGCTTCTTTGGAGACAAGGAAGCAAAAGAAGAGATTATTCTAAGCCCGGCAACATCAGTCATTCAGGTGGTTAAGTTCTGGGAGTTCTGGGTAAGGTGTGACTAGGTAGACAGAGAAATGAATCAGACCCACTAGAATATGAGCTGTACACTCCCCACAGCTCTCACTTCAGCACTTCTTAAAGACAAATAAGTTACATAAACATAATATTCAAAAAAAGAACAATAGAGACCTTGTTTTCATCAAAGACAGAAAGCAAGACTACTAATGTACAAAAATTCTTGAACTCAGTCATGATGTAATAAATCTACTTTCTTCCCTTCCCCTTTTCCTCCCCAAACCAACACCCTAAACAGAAAATACCAAGAACCTTACAAGAAAGTTGGATCCTATTATATTTCCTTGCCTTAAAAGTGCAGATAATTTGGGAAATGTTCAAAATTTGGATGCAGTTTCATACTGAATCTAAACTTTTTTTTTTCCTCCACAACATATAAAATCCAAAACATACCAAATTCAAATTTTGCTGCCTTCAAAAATTGCTTAGGAAAAAAAACACCTAACATCATTATTTTATTTTTCTCAAATAACTAAATGATTAGTGGGGAAAGCCTATCAATTTTTTGAAAATATGATATGAAAATACGGTCATGTGCCACATAATGACATTTTAGCCAATGAAGGACCACATATGTGACAGAGGTCCCATAAGATTATAATACTGTCTGTTTACTGTACTTTTTCTATGTTTAGATACACAAATACTTAGTGTTGTGTTGCAGTTGCCTACAGTATTCAGTATAGTTACATGAAGAGTGAGGACCCTGTGGCCTTGTGATTTCAAGATTATTCTTTTTTAAGCACCGAAGGAGTCAAGAAAAGCTTCATTTTTCTCTGCTATGCCCCTTTTAATAAAAGGATTTGTTCTGTAAAATTTGGATTCAATCAAAAGGCTGAGCCTAAGGATCTACAAGGTGACATGTGGCCTTAAGGCCACAGGTTCCCCTCCCTGACCCAGGGTGCAGTGAATTCTGAGTACACTCCACGATGTTTGCCCAATGAAACTGCCTAAGGATGAATCCCCTTCATTAAATGACTCAGGCTGTATAATTAAAATTCCTTAATAAAATAAAGTTGTGTTTTATCAGTAATAATAATCCTATTGACTTTGATTTTACTTAACATTTTCTTTAATTTCACCTATTTTTAAATTTCACTGCATTGTTATATACAACACATAGCAAGAGGGTAGCCTGTCTAGGAAATAACATTCTTCAGCAGTATGTATGATGGTATTCCAATACATGGACAGGATTCCACGTTTCTGGGACTTACTAATGTAATTGACCAAGGAAACATGTTTTCATTCATTTTCCTTGTAACTATTCCAATAGCACTTTTAAATAGACCTCACATTACCCACCCCCCTCTGGTTTTGCTTCAGGGTGAAGTGTCCTCCATTGGACTGTGTATCTTCATCTCCCCATTGAAGAAGTCTGGCTGTGTGTAGAGGATAGGGGTGGAATGAGGTAGGGAGTGTAAGTGGGCTGGGGGCTGGGGGCTGGGACCCAGGGTGGGGCCAGTGGAGTAGCCAGAGAGATTTTTTTCCCCATTGGTAGTTTAAGGTTATTGTTTCAACAGCATTCCTGGCTCTTTGTCGTTAGAAAAGACATGGGATTCCAAAACCAAGTTTATCATGTTAATTTTTTCTTTATTTCCTTCTGTATGGTGAAGCCATGACTGTCTCAATTTAATTTGGATTGTTCTATTACAGTAGACATTTTTCTGTTCTTTTATAAAGAGGAAAAGATGAAGCTACATATTTGGGATTCAAATGAAATAGGACAGTCCCTTTTTAGATATTTAAAGATTTTGAGAAACAAGAATGCAACTAATATTGCTAGAGCTTTAAGTTTATTTTCATTTGCACTTATCTATGTAAAGTTAAACATAAAATAGAAAACTTAAGATTTCTGATGAGCCCCTCTCTAAAATGCACTATAAGTGAAATTTAAGATAATCAGAGTCACTGAGGAGGATTCGAGTGGTTTATTTTTGGCTTTCTCTTTAAAACAGCCACATTCCACCAAAGAAAATCTCCAGGGGTTGCCACCAGCATATATAAGCCAGTTGATAGCACAGAGGTAAAGAATCTTAGCATGTCATACTCTGCAAAATTTTGCATTCTCTGAGAAAAAAGATAAGATGAGCCTTTGAAGTCAAAAGTAATGGAGATTTGCCAGGGTGGTTCTTTCACTAAGATTTTTATACCATGGTTGGGTCCTGTGGTTTCTAGTTTAGTGTTTCTTCTGGGTTCTAAACACCAGTGCATCTGGCCTCCTTTGTTTATGGGAAATAGTACCACCCAGGTGTCTATAATCAACCACCAGTATTTGATGGGAGTCAGGTCTTTCCAGCCAGGGCATCAAAGAAGACAAGTAAATTGGTGATGTTCTGACATTTGTATTCTTAAGACATGAAGATTGGCTTTAAACCTTTTAGTAGGAGGAGATGATTAAGAAAGACAGGCTCAGCAGGTACTAAGAGAAAGTGGTATGTTAGTGCTGTAGCTTCTGGCTACCTTATCAAATTACAGCGTTAGATAAGCCTCTGCCTCCCAATTGCCCACTGCACCAAATACTGGGATTCCACAGTTGTTGGGAACTGGGGTGGGGCAGAAACTCTACAAAGATTTCAAGAGAGAATCTATTCACAGTGAATCATTTTATTTGCAAACTAAAGGCACTGGAGTAACTAGCATAATCCTTGCTTAGAGGCAAAATAGTATCTTTTTGACATCTTTCTGATCTTCATTGTTGCTCTGAGAATTGGTGAACTACAGGGTGCTGCCAGTTTGGAACACGTATCACAGTGCTTTGTGCTTCTGAAATGCTTTCAATAAATATTTGCTTCATTTGGGGTTACTGATTGTTTTTACATGAAGCAGAATACCTACTTTGGAAAGAATTCTCTTATATGCAATTTTTTTCTACTGGAACCTCCAATTTATCAAGAGAAGGAATTATTAATAGAATTTAAAATAATTCTCGTTGGCTTTCTTTACGTTTACTTATTTTTAATGGACAATAAAAATTGTATGTATGGATGGCGTACAGAACGATGTTTCTAAATACGTATACATCGTGGAATGGCTAAATTGAGCCAATCAACATATGCATTACCTCACGTACTTACCATTGTTTTGTGGTGAGAACACTTAAAATTTATTCTCTTGGCAATTTTCAAGTATACGGTACAGTATTATTAACTATAGTCACCCTTTCATACAATAGATTTCTTGAACTTATCCTCCTATCTAACTGAAATTTTGAACCCTTTGGCCAACATCGCCCACCCGCCCTCCCACTCGTGTCCTTGCTAACTACCATTTTACTGTTTGCTTCTATGAGTTTAACTTTTTTAGATCCCACATATAAGTGACATCATGCAGTTTTTGTCTTTTCGTGCCTGATTTATTTCACTTAATGTCCTTCAGGTTCATCTGTATTGTTGCAAATGATGGAATTTCCTTCCTTTTCATGGTTGAATAGTATTTCACTGTGTTTATATATCTCATTTTCTTTATCCATTCACTCGTTGATGGATGCTTGGGTTGATTCCATATCTTGGCTATTGTGAATAATGCTGTACTGAACATGGGAATGCAGATATCTCTTCAACATACTGATTTTATTTCCTTTGTATATATACCCAGTATGAGGATTGCTGAATCATATGATAGTTCTACTTTTTAAAATTTTTATTGTAAATTGACAATGTATAGTTTTATATACTTATGGGGCACAAAGTGATGTTATGATTCATGAATACAATGTGGAATAATTAAATCAAGCTAGTTAACATATACATCACCTTGAATACTTAATATTTTTTTGTAGTGAGAGCATTTGAAATTACTCTCTTAGCAAGTTATAATACTCTACAATAGATTTCAAGAAATTTTGAGAAATCTTCATACTGTATTCCATAATGGCTGTACTAATTTACATTCCCACCAATGGTGTTCAAGGGTTCCCTTATCTCCACATTTTTGCCAACACTTGTTATCTTTTGTCTTTTTGATAATAGTCATTCTAACAGGTGAGGGTGATATCTCATTGTGGTTTCAATCTGCATTTCCCTGATGATTAGTGATATTGAGCATTTTTTAAACATATCTATTGGCCATTTCTATTACTTCTTTTGAGAAGTGTCTGTTCAGGTCCTTTGCTCATTTTAAAATCATGTTGTTTACTTTTTTCCTATTTAGTTGAGTTCCTTATATATTTTAGATATTCATCTTGTATCAGATGCATGGTTTGCAAATGTTTTCTCTCATTCCGTAGGTTGTCTCTTCATTCTGTGGATTGTGCAGAAGCTTTTTAGTTTGATATAATCTCATTTGACTATTTTTGCTTTTGTTGCTTGTGTTTTTGGAGTGATAGCCAAATAGTACTGCCTTGATCAATGTTAAGGAGATTTTCCCCCATGTTTTTTTCTAGTAGTTTTACAGTTTTGGGTCTTATTTTTAAATCTTTAATCATTTAGAGTTGATTTTTGTATATGGTGTGAGATAAGGGTCTAATTTCATTCTTCTTCATGTGGATATCCATTTTTCCCAACATTATTTATTGAAGAGACTGTCTTTTCCCCATTGTGTTCTTGGCAAACTTGTCGAAAATCAATTAATCATAAATCTGTGGATTTATTTCTGGGTTCTGTGTTCTCTTCCATTGGTCTATCTGTCTGCTTTTATGACAGTACCATGCTATTTTGTAGCTTTGTAGTAGATTTTGAAATCAGGCAGTGTGACACCTCCAGCTTTGTTCTTCTTGCTCAGGATTGTTTTGACTATTAGGGGTCTTCTGCAGTTCCATATAAATGTTATAATTGTTTTTTCTATTCCTGTGAAAACAACATTGGAATTTTTATAAGGATTGCATTGAATCTGCAGATTGCTTTGGGTAGTATGGACATTTTAACAATATTAATTCTTCAGTACCATGAACACAGGGATTCTTTCTATTTCTTCATGTCTTATTCAATTTCTTTGATCAATGCTTTATAGTTTTCAGTGTACAGGTTTACTTCCTTGTTTAAGGTTATTCCTACGTATTTTTTTTCTTTCTGATCATATTATAAATGGAATGGTTTTCTTGATTTCTTTTTCAGATAGTTTGTTGTTAGTGTAGAGAAACACTGCTGATTTTTGTACATTGATTTTGTATCCTTCGTAACTTTATTGAATTTGCTTATTAGTTTTAATAGTTTTTTGGTGAAGTCTTAAGGGTTTTCAGTATATAAGATCATGTTGTCTGCAAACAGATAATTTAACTTCTTCCTTTCTAATTTGAATCCTTGTATTTCTTTCTATTGCCTAATTGCCCTTGCTAGGCCATCTAGTACCATGTTCCTTTTGGTTTTAGACTGACAATAGGGTCTAGGACCCACCAATCTATAGAGGTAATGGCACATGTATATTATAAAGCTAGATCTTCTTTTAACATTATTTATCTAATTTTATCATAGCATTCTTAAATATCCAGAACTGATTTTTTATTAATGTTTTTGGCATTTTGTACAAAATCCTCAGGGGAAAAAAAAGAGAAACTAATGCATTACTACTACTTCATTGAAAAAAGATAATGTGGTTAATAGTCTCATATTTGTTATGGGATGCATCTTACACTTCAAGGTGTTGCTCTTATTATTGCAGTTGAAGATCAAGATCTAATGGTGAAAAATAAAAGAATACATTGATGACATTTGTGTTGGTGAGAGATCGACAAAGGGGCACTCTCATATTCTACTGGTGAGACTGTAAATTGCACCATTTTTTGGAAGACAATTAGGCAGAATCTATCAAAATTTAAAATGTGCATCTATTTTGAACCAGCATTTCACCCTTTCAAAATTATTCTGCAAAAATATTTGCACAAGCGATTAAGAAAATGTGTACAAGAATGCTCATTCTTATGGCATTATTTGTACCACAAAAAAAAGAAAAAAGAAAAACTGGAGGAAACACAAATGTTCATGTTCATCAAAGAACAGTTAAATAAATTATGGAACAGCCACGGCATATAATGCAGCCATGAAAACGAATGAGAATGATGTGGAAAGATGCCCACAATATACTGAGTAAGTGAAAATGCATGTTAAAGAATAGCCTGCAGTCTGCTTCCATTGTGAGTCTGAAATATACATATGTGTATTGACCAAAGTCTGGAAGGACACAAACTTACCTTTATAATGATACCTGGGTAGTGGGCATGGAAGGTCTGGGGAGTAAATTCCACTTTTGACTTTATATCCTTGTATTGAGCAATATTGTTTACTTTTAAAAATGTTTTTAGGATTTAATGAGTAAATTTATTGGAAACCTATATTTTTAAAATCTCTAAAATCATTTTCCACAGGAAATTTCATTTTAAATAATCAAAAAATTGCTCATTATTAAAATAAAAGACATTCAGATTATTGGGTTCTGGATTAAAATTAGAAAAGTAAGACATTTGAATGTAAGAACAGAGTCTATCTAGGAACATAAAAGTAATTGTTTTAATAATGATTTATCAATCACATCATGTATCTAGATTGGCTCTTGGGGTTAAACAAGCAAAAATTCACTTAGGTTAGCTTTAAAAAGAGGGCTTATTTTGGAGGCTAAACATAGGTTAGAATTTAAAGTGGGATTTTAGAAATTGAGGAGTTTCTAGACACAGGCTTTTGTCCTCTCTCTGTTTTAGCATGTTTTTATTTGCAAGTAAGAAAAAGCCAATGAAATTGGCTTAAGCAATAAAGGAGACTAAGTGGTTAACTTAAAAAAAAAAGAAAAAGAAAGAGACAAATCTACAACTTCAGATGAGGCTTGATCCTACAGGTCCAAAATACCATCAAAGACTCAGTTTTTTTTTTTCTGTGTCTCTGCTATTCTTTCCATGGTGTCAACTTCATTCTAAGGTTTACCAACTTTTTGGTGCCAAAATAGTTTACAGTGGCTCTCAGAAATATACTTTTCTTATATCCAGCTAGGAAGAGAGAGAGGGTATCTTTTCTAGCATTCCTAACAGAAATACTGATATGCACTAGGATTGCTTGAATCACATTCCCAGCTCTAAATCAGTCACTGTGGCCAGTTGATACATGAATTTGTTGGCTTAACCTGGGCCACTCTTTCATGCTGGTGAAACATAGCGGTATTGGCAGAATCATGTCCTCGGAATTACATGGTTGCCCAAATGAAAACTGGGGTTGCTGAGGAGAGAATCAATGCAAGGGAGGCAACCTAGGAGTGTCCACTGTGGTCTCCCAAAGCACCTCTGCTTTTCTTCAGCCATCAGCTCATTCCTGTCTCCACTGGCCTGTTTCTCCTGTTTACCAAAATTTCCATTCCTTCATAACTTGGCAATTTATATTTGACAATCATGGCTCCTTTCTGCTCACTTCTCACTTCCAATTATCATATTATGACTTTTCAGTTTCAGCTGTCATAGAGATGGAAAATTATTTTTATATCTTAATTCACATCTCAAAATAGAGATTCTAATTGGCTCAGCCCATCGTTTTGAACTAGGCCACATGGATTGGCCAGCTTAAAGAATGGCTGTCTTGAATTAGTCATCTACCTCTGGTCCAAGGATCTGTAAATGAGGGGTGGAGTTTAGGGGATTTCAGTCACATGATCCAAAGCATGGCAGCCTGGGTAAGAGGGGTGCCTTAGTCCATTAGTGCTGCTATAACAAAATACCTGAGATTGGGTAATTTATAAAAATAAGGAATTTATTTTTCAGAGTTCTGGAGACTGGAAGTCCAAGATCAAGGCTCTGTAAGATTCAGTGTCTGGTGAGGGCTGATCTCTGCTTTCAAGATAGCACCTTGTTACTGTGTACTCTGGAGGGGTTGGATGCTGTGTTCTCACATGGTTGAAGGCAAGAAGGGCAAAAGGGCCTCGCCAGTTCCCTCAAGGCCTTTTATAAGGGCCCTACTCCATGCATGAGAGCAGAACTTTTATGACCTAATCAGCTCCTAAAGGTCTCACCTTTTAATACTGTTGCATTGGGATTTAGTTTCAGTATGAATTTTGGAAGGACACGAACATTCAAATCACAGCAAGGAACTGTAGACAGGGTGTTTCTTGTGAATGGGGATGTTAGTGAGGCATACCAACTCAAAGCTTGAGCAATAGAAAGATGTACCTTTTCCCCTTTTGCTATACAGGTATTTGTCTTTTTAAAAAGCAATCAAATTTACATGAAAAAATAGTATTTTACTCTCTGAGTTTTTCCTATAGCCTGTATCATATTTGTTTGCATATATTTAATGCAAATCTTTGTCTTTTAAAAGTAGGGTTGATTTTTGGAAATAGCCAGAAATTATTTAGAACCATTTCTGATTAAGGATAATGAAGGTTGGTATTATAAATTTGTCAGAAATGAGGTGTGACTATAAAAAAGAGAGACAAATTATTTTTTGTGGTTCACAAACTGACCCTGAAGGCAATTCCAAGAGAAGTTTTAAAAGTGTTTTGAGCAATGACAGCACATTAAATAAATGTATTATCCTCCTGAGGTGATTGCTTCATTTGACGGACAAAATTCAGATGTTTGTTCAGTCTGGTGAGGGAGAGAGAGAGTGTGTGTGTGTGTGTGTGTGTGTGTGTGTATGTATGTATCTTATTACATCATGAGTAATCTTCATTCTATAGAAATGAGAGAAACACCGATCTGAATCTAAGTTCAGGAAGAGCTGATGATATTCAGTAGGTAGAACCTGGTACAGTGGTACTGGATTTTTATACCTGTGATTCATTTTAATTGGATGTGTTGTGTATTGGTTAATAAATATTTAATTATCACCCCTGATTGGGGATTCTGCCATCAACCACCGACTTCATTGGTAAAAGGAGGAATTGATGGACTACTCTGTAGAAAGGCATAAATACCACAAGAAAACTCAAATGCAAGGGTAAGATCATGACCACCCCAGAAAAGGTGTGCAAAGAATGAATCCAGCTTGCTGTTGTGTCTGTTGTCTAGCCCCCAATGTTGTTATATTTGATATACTTCCAGAAGACCTTGGATTTCTTAAGATCTCCATTAAAAATTAAAGATAGTTGAGAACAATTTACACAGCATAGCTTTCACTAATGCACAATCAATCAGTGTCCACTCTTAGCTGAATTCTTCCTACAGAAACACAAAGGTGTGGAAAGTGCCATATCACCCTCAGGGAGCTTACCGTCAGGGAGTGGAGGTGTTTTACTTCTGGTGAGTGATTTAGGGGAGAGCCAGTTATTTGCCACAATTATCTAGAATGATACCTTTCTTCCTCCTCACACACCAATATCCATTCCCTCATTCATTCCTTTTCATTATTCATGCATGAATATCAGGCAGAAAAGGATGCTTAAACATAAAGTCATTTTATCTACAGGACACAAATAAGTAGCATATTAGCACAATATCATAAAAATATCAGGAAAAAAATACATTCTGACCTGAATTTGAACAACATTGGTTTTCTCATCTGTACAAAATAGGCAATATTGGCTGGGCATTGTTGCGCACATGCCTGTAATGCTAGCACTATGGGAGGCTGAGGTAGGGGGATTGCTTGAGCTCAGGAGCTCAAGCAAAACCTTGAGCAAGAGTGAGGCTCCATCTCTATTAAATATAGAAAAATTAGCCGGGCATTGTGGCACGTGCCTGTATTCCCAGCTACTCGGGAAGCTGGGGCAAGAGGATTACTTAAGGCCTAGAGTTTGAGGCTACAGTGAGCTATGGTGATGCCACTGCATTCTACCCAGGGTGACAAAGTGAGACACAAAAAACAAACAAAAAACCCAAAATAGGCAATATTAAATGAACTAATGCATGCAAAGCACAAAGCACTTTTACAGTTCACCTTTTAGAATTCCAGCTAAAACGTAAGTGCTCAAAATGGCAGCTCTTTCACCCCACCCTAACCCCCTTTGGCATTTGTCATTCTCATTCGCCAATATTTGTTTAGATCCCTCTCTGTGCCAGGAACTCTGTTATCCTCATCAAGGTAATGGTGGGTAATAATGCTTTTACAACCCACTCCAATTTCACCCACATCAATTTTTACACTTTAACATCATCCCTAATTTTAATTTTCACCTGCTTTTACCTACATGAAAATATTGTAGTGATTTTCCTCAAGAGTCAAACTTCCTGTAGGGATGAGCCTGAGTCTAGCAGGAGCACAGTCATCACTGGAGAGGGTGGATGTTGGTGGGGGGCTGCAGGACACTGAGACTGAATAACCGGGCATCCCAAGTTGACAGTTTATAATTGATCCAGCAGTCTCATTCTATACTTATCCTGAAGTCATCCTCTACGATCTATTGCTTAATGAAAGAAGAAATTAATTAATTAAGAATATGTGCAAGGAAGCCCAGGGGTTCAATTTTAATGTAAAATAAGTAGCTTATGTCAAGTCAAATGGTTTTAGCAATGTAGTTCAAACACAGTCGAGGCAACCTTGAAAAGCAAAGTCTGTGCTAGAGGAGCCATGTCTGGAGACTTTTCTTTTACCACTGAAAATGTTTTCTCTGTGGTTATTTAAGCTTTGTAGACATGAGGTCACAGTCTGTAGTTCAACTTTTGGGGTCCACAGCATCATTCAAATTCATGGCCATAGTTTAAATTCTGAACCCCAATTTGCAAATCCTACCACTGGTCATGAGGCCATAATTTCTCTCTCACAGTTCTTGTCTCATTGCCTTGGTTTTATTTGTTTTCATGGCTCCTTTATTTACCAACTTATGAATTGCTTAGGAATGTGTATTACTCCTTTTTCTTTCCCTAGAGCCTAGCACAGTGTTTAGATAGTCAATAATTGTTCATTAAGTAAGTGAATTAATAAAAAACAAAGGAAAAGAGACAAAAAAATTATTCCTGGAGCAAGTCACAATTATTAGACACACCAGTAGTGTGAAAACTAACCAACTTTCCTGTCCATGGTTGTGGCTACAAGAGTCACCTTTACTGATGAAGAATGGACTCATTGACATGGGATTGGTTCTAGTTTCCTGGTTAGTTTTTGTATTTCCAGGTGAGACTTTCAGGAGCCCCATTTAACACTGTCTCTTGCTCATAGGAACCCCAGGTCATTCCTCCTACATAGTGCACCATCTCATTAGTTTTGCAGAAAGGTGAGATTTACAACTTCTGCAGAAGTTTTCTACAGGGTAACAGGGAAGGAAGCTGTAACTGCTTGAATTAGCAAAACATATTTGCTTTCTTTCTAGCTGCCATAAATTCTTAGGATGACACAGAATCAACATTTCAGATGATTATACCTGGTTTGTAAATTGTCCTCCAAATTATCATCTTTTCCCCAACCCTACACCTGGTGGACTGAGGTTTAGGAATAGCCCTGACCTCTGGCCTTAGAGTCAAGGTTAATTGGAAGCAGGATCACATGACTAACCACTCTTTTCAAGTTTAAGCCTTAAGAATTATTTAGAAGTATTTGATTCTTTTTTTTAGTAGAAAGCTTTGTATTGCCAAAACAAAGTCTCTGTTATAAGACTCTGCCCAAGATTCTTCAAAAAAATGTCCAAGTCACACTATATTCCTAACTAAGGATTTGCTAGTGACTATTAACAACAGGTAGATTACAACTGATCTTGTGACTCATGAAAATGTCAAGCACTGCATTCTGAATGATAAAGTACGTACATTCAGAAAAAAAATATTTATCAGTTAACCTGGTTATGGTTACCAACCAAGAAAGAAATACATTTTCTTTTTAGTTTCAAGATAGAAAAGTAAACAGATTCCTAAATATAACATTTCTGTGGACATTCAGAACTGGAGGGTGGCAGGATTTTGGCTAGTATGCCTTAGGGACCCGTGGGAAGCCAGAGGAAATCTTTCTACGTTAGTATACATTTGAAGGAAGTAGGAGAATGTAAGCTGTTTCTTCAGGTTGACATCAGTAAGTAATCTTTAATGATTTATAATGCACACAGGAAAATGTAATTTCTCAAAAGCACTAGTTACTTCTATTTTGTTCTAGCTTAGAGCCCCAGATAGGAAAACTTCATAATAAGCTTTTGGGGAGAGGTAAAAAGTTGGCAGTAATGCTTTCTAATAAGAGATTTCAGAGAAGTCACAAAAACCAAATAGCATTTCCCTGGTTTCTTCCTGTTTGGTGGGTAAACATACAAAGCTTCTTGTTAATTTTATAGTCTATTATGGACGTTAAACTGGGGGAAAAAAGCACTGTGACACAGATGACATTCTGAACAATTCAGAGAAGCACTCAGAAAAAGTAATATCATTCCTTGAGAAACTATGTGCTAAGAGCTGGTTAATTTTTTTTTTTTTTTACATCATCTATCTCTTCAGTTTCAACAAGCATCATGGTGTCAATGAGAATTCACAGGTGCTGCTATTCCCACCGGGGTCTGAAGGCACGAGTTTATTTTATGTTATTTTCTTTGATTTTTTTGAGACAGAGTCTCGCTTTCTTGCCCGGGCTAGAGTGAGTGCTGTGGCATCAGCTTAGCTCACAGCAACCTCAAACTCTTGGGCTCACGTGATCCTCCTGCCTTAGCCTCCCAAGTAGCTGGGAGTATAGGCTCGAGCCACCACACCCGGCTGATTTTTTGTTTCTATTTTTAGTTGACTGGTTAATTTTTTTTCTATTTTTTAGTAGAAACAGGGTCTCACTCTTGCTCAGGCTGATCTCTAACTCCTGACCTCAAGGGATCCTTCCGCCTCAGCCTCCCAGAGTGCTAGGATTACAGGCAGGAGCCACTTCACGCGGCCCCTGAAAGTAAGAGTTTAGAGAGCTCAGTTTCTATTTGAGTGACCCAGGCAAGTTGCTTCAGTTCCCTGAACCTCAAATGACCCCAGAAAGTGACCTCAAGGCCCCACTTCAGCTTATGAATCTTGGATTGTCACACTCTCTGGCTGGATTCAAAACATCTGAGGTAAGACAGAAAGATGTAGAAAGAAAGTAAAACTTTAATTCTTTGCTAGTTAAAGGAAAGGAAAGGAAGGAAGGGTTGTTCATTTACAGATTCCCTGGGGCTACACATTGTATCTATTTTCCTAGCAATAATCCTAGCAAGGGAAGAGAGACACAGGGGACAGCTCAGCTCTCCCACCCTGCTCCTTACCTGAGTTCTTTCACTCTTGTTTGGCAGAGATCCTTGGGGATCCGTCTCCTGTAACTGGACTTCAAAAAACTAACAATCTAAGGCAAAGCCAAACAGGTCGGGTCCTGCTTCTTAACCCCTTGAATGTTATGCATTTAAATAAATGTATTATCTCAAAGAAGAATGTTTGCTTATTGTAGCAGAAAAACATTCACCTCTATCATCGTGTGCAGACACTGTCTTACTCTGACCAAAATATTTAGAAACCTTTTCTCTCTTTGTGACAGAGAAGTTATTTTTTAAAAATAACTGTCTAAATAGGGCCCACAATTGGACAACTTTTAGTATCATCTGGATTTGTCTCTAAAACAATCTTCAATCTTAGAAAAATAAGAGCAGAAAGACTTTAAGTCACTTGCCCAAGCACCCAAGCTACTTCCTGTCGGAAGTCGGGAGGTGCCTGTTGCCCTGTTTGTGTCCGTTTGCTATTTTAAGGTGAGAACAGCCATTAGGAAGAGCCTTTCCTTGGACCAGTATTACACCAGGGCTGAAGTGCAGATCAGGTAAACTCAGCACGTTTTGGACAGGAGTTTTGCAGAGTTCAACTGTTTGTGTTGCCCCCAGAATACATCCTCCTCCTCCTCCCGGACCCTAGTAGTTAAAATTTCCACTTTGTAAAACATGTGCTTCTTGGGAAACAGACTCCTTTCCTGATTCGAAGTTTGGAGCCTGTGACCCAGGCCAAGACAATGAATACCTTCCCTCTACCAGCCTCAGTGATTGCGCAGGGGCCGTGTGACCAAAGCTCCAGTCAGAGGAGTATCAGGACTTGCTGGCAACGCTGCGATGATGCTCTTTTCCTTCTTGGACGGGAGAAGCACATAGCTCCAGGATGTTGGTGATGTCATTTAAGCACCACAATAGGATTCATCTTGAGGATGAATGATTTCATGGAAGGCAGAGCAAAGAAAAAGAAAGAACTAGGCTGGGCACAGGGGCTCACACCTATATCCCTAGCACTCTAGGAGGCCGAGGCTGAAGTTGGAGACTAGCCTGCGCAAGAGTGAGACCCCGTCTCTACTAAAATAGAAAAATTAGCAGGGTGTGGTGGCACATGTCTGTAGTTCCGGCTACTTGGGAGGCTAAGGCAGCAGGATTGCTTGAGCCCAGGAGTTTGAGGTTGCAGTGAGCTATGATGACGCTGCACTCTACCCAGGGTGACAGAGCAAGCCTGTCTCCAAAAAGATAAAAAAAAAAAAGGAACTAGATACTTGGTGACAGTGTTGAGTGGCTGGATCAAGACTCTTTTGATATTTGCCATATTTCTGGGTTTTTTACTTAGAGACGGCCATATGTCCTTTTTCATTGTTTAAATCAGTCAGAATCGTGTTTTCTTTAACTGCAATTGAACGCATGCAAGCTGATAATGGTACTAACTGGAGAGCAGCATGGTTATAGGATAAGGGTGGAGACTGGGAGACCAGTATGGATTTAGCACAAGCAAGAGAATAACTGGGTGTATCTCCCTTACTGGAGGGCAGACATCCTATTAAACCCTTAGTGTCAGAGATAAACATGTAATCTCTGAACTCTTTGCGCTCGTAAAAATGAGTATAAATATTTCTTTGTTTTGTTGTAATGAGATGATTAAAGCCAACGTTTCTGTGGGAAAGAAGAGCTACCTTCACTGACTGGGGGGAGTGTGTGGCGGTCCCGAGGGATCAGGCAGGGTGAGCTGGAGCAAACACACTTTGGCACCACGGGAAATCCCAACAGTCAGCAGAAAGGAAGCGTAGAGGGTGCCCGCACTGGCCGGAGGTTTCAGATCAACTACTTGGGAAGAAATCTGAATTGTGCTGCAGAATTGAGTAAAGGCTAGTGTGTGCAATTTTTAAAAAGTTAAAAATTATACTTACATAGTTCGTTTTCAAAGATCTCTTCACTGGAGTGATTTTTAAAAAGACAAGAAGGCGAAAAGTCAGGGCCTGTACCAGGGATCTAAAACGATGCTGTCCCCCTTTTCCCAGGGAGGGGTCTGCCGATCGCAATGTCAGCAGAGGGAAAGCGGAGCTTGAGGCCTGAGAGGAGCCTGCAAAATGAAGGAGGACGAGCCTGGCCATGCAGAGATGCAGGGCGCCTTGCCTTCGCAGGCGTTTCTGAAACCTGATGGGATTGAGTTCAGTACCAGAGCACGAGCAGTCCTATCAGGGCATTAGAATTCGAGAAAGCTAATTTGGGGGAATTAACAAAAAAAAAAAACCTAGTGAGTATGGTATTGAAGGAGGGAATACTAAAGCCCAGGAGAAGGGCAGGCTGCTGGAATATCCACCATAATTAAACCAGATTACAATTGCTCTGAGAAAAGAAGAACGTGAAGAGTAAGAATATCCAAGGCACCCAGTGGAGACTGACTGACTGAGGCTCTGGAATGGCAGGAAGGAAATTGGGGAGGAAGCCCTAGAGAAATTTTTCATAATACCTATTCTTTTCTTTTTTTAAGAGGAAATGATAATTATGACAAAAGAATGAATAAGCTGAATAAAGTAGCCACGTTGAAAGGAGAGGCGTTTGCACCTCATATGCAAAGCAAAACAAGCAAGGCCACTAATACGCATCAGAATATATGAGGTAATACTGTGTTTTTAAACTCTTTTAAAAGGAAAGGCATGGAAAAAACAAAGAAAACTTATTTAAAAAATACTGACACTGCTGTTGAAAGTCGCAAAGCAGGAAAAAATAATTTTGAACAGGTACACTGACATATTTGGAAACCAGCAGATCTGGATGACAGACACGGGATCGCTGCTGAAGACAGATGACAAATTTAGACTCAGTGATTTTTTTTTCTCTCTACAGAGTGGGAAAGGGAGTGTGGAGAAAGCTTTGAACCTATTTGGTACTTTTCCTTCCTTTTAATTCCATTTTTTAAAAGGAATTACATCAAAAAGTTACCGGTACTTTCTACAATAATAATGAAATAAAACAGATTGATCAAGCCATAATGAAAACTGAGGAATGTTCACACATGAGCAAAAATGTAAAATGTGGAAGAAGGTAGTGACTATTAACAGGGCTATAGAAATACCCGTAAAATACCCCCTTGAAAAGCCTGATAATACCGCTTTAATTTTCATTAAATTAAAATTAATTAAAATTAAATTTTTAATTTTTCATTAAAAAATTGTCCTTGACACATTTGTCAGCATGACAGCAGCATCACTCACAGAAATGGTGTGCAGCAGACAGTCCTCAGCACAGGGCTGGGATTCACAGGCGTGAGCCACAGCGCCTGACCATAGTGCGCTTGGTAATCAGCTACCATCTTGTATTTATGCAACAGCCATGATGTGAAGCACATTGACTAACCTTTCGGGTAATTCCTACCTTTAGGAAGTGTGAGTCTAGTTGAAAACAGGGTAATATATGTACAAAAATAGTTAACAGTTTAAAGCAGTATAGGCTAAGTGCACTTGGTGCTTACAAGACCACAGCACAGGTGAAACCTGAGTTGAAGGTTCATGTGTAGGAGACCACAGGATTCTAGGCAGGAGTAGGAAGGTAGAATTATCCAATATTTTTTTTTTTTAAGGAGGAGTTAGGAGATAGCAATGAGGTTATCAATTTACCTAGAGTAGAAAAATTCAAAAGTAGATAGTGAGATCTCACCAAGTGTAACACATTAATTTAGGACGGATTATAAACCTGAAAGTGAAATATAAAATAATAAAACATCTAGAAGAAAACATAAGAAAATATTGTCATGATCTCGGGGAAGAGAAAGATTTCTTAAACAAGACATAAAGCACTAACCATAAAATAAAAATACATAAGTTAAACTGCATTAGAATTAAGAACTTCTCTTAATCAAAAGAGGCCATTAAGAGAATAAAAACGCAAGCAGCAGACTGAGAGATGATATTTCCAACATATTAATACATAATTACACTTATACATATTTATATGTACATATATTTGTAAATATATGTAAAATATCTGGCAAAGAACTTGTACCTAGAATATATGAAGAGCTTCTATAAAACAATAAGAAAAAGAAAGTGCCAAATAAAAGTGAGCAAAAGACTTGAATAGGCATTTTATAAAAAATGATATCCAAATGGCTAATAAGCATGCGAAAAGTGGTAAATATGATCAATTAGCAGGAAAATGAAAATTAAAATCATACTGAGATACTACTACACACCTACCAGAATGGCTAAAATTGAAAGGACATACAATACCAAGTGTTGACAAAAATGTGGAACAAATTGAATTCTCATATGTTACTTGCTGGTTTGAGTAAAAATTGCTTCAAGTACTTTGAAAACTGTTTAGTAGTTTCTGTGAAGCTGAACATTCATATACCCTAAAACCCAGAAATTCTATTCCTAAGAATATACCCAACAGAAATGAGTGCTTATGTTCCCAAGAAGACATGCACAAAAATATTCACAGCAGTTTTATTCATAGTAGCCCTAAAGGAGGAAACCATTTGTCCACAACTAAATTAATAAATAAATAAATTATTGTATATTCACAAGATAGAATACTACGGGTATTGAAAAATAACAAACAACTCTGTAATAGTTATCTTGAGTAATCCTTATGTTGAGTAAAAGAATAACGTTGAGTGAAGAAAGCTGGACATGAAAGAGTGCACATTGTACAATAGCATGTATGTGAAATTCAGAATAGGCAAAACCAATCTATGTTGATAATGGCCAGAATAGTGGTCACCTTTGAGGGTATAGTCTGGGAGGGGAATGAGAGCTTTCTGCGGCACTGGTAATGTTCTATAATGTGGTTTTAGTAATGGTTTAATGTGTGAATACATTTGTAAAAATTTACTGATCTTTACACTTAAGATTTGTGCATTTTTACCTCATGTCCTTCTCACCTCAATTTAAATGGAGGTAGTGAAAAATAAAACAGAAGAGGAAATTAAAAGAGAAAAAATATCTGAATAAATATTTTTTCCTTTCTGTATCCCTTGAGGATTTAGAAATCAGATTATAGCATATTGAATCTGATAGAATGAAGAGCCTGATTCTGTTTTGTAGGCAATAATAAGCTGTTGCAGACTTTTTGGCCAAAGTTGATATTTTAGGAGGATTAAATTGTTAAATATATTAAGAAAAAATTTGGGAAAGAAGGGGGACAAAGAAACTCACCAAAAAGCACTTATGAAAATCCAGCAAGAGTGCAATCAATGTGTATGTGGAACAGTCTGTTTTCTCAGCTTAGGGTACAATAATAAATCAATTTTAATTTTTCAATGAATTGGTTGAGTTGCCATTTACACTTGTTTTCAGGAATTTCAGTACTTCACTTTTGAGGTTAACCCACTTCTGAATTGTCCAGGAATCCCCAGGAGGATTGTACTGCTCAAAGGATGACAGAATGACAGAGATATACGAGGCTTCAGCCACAAGATGTCGCTGTTGAAGACTGGTTTTGCACATGCAGTGTGGTATACATGCCTTCCCTGGGGAATCAAAGTAATAGATTTGTATTTCAATTTCATTTGACTAGCCATTTTTTTTCTTCAAACCCCAAAACTATTCCATGGTGGCTGGATCTAGGTGGCCTTCAAGACTCAGGCACAGCTGTGCTGGAATTAGTTCTCCAATTCAACACTTAGGTGTTTGTGCTGAGCTGAAGTCACCAGACAGACTCCTTGTACTCACTGGTAGGTTTTCTTTGTGGACTTTTAAGAACTCTCCTGTCAGCAGACCTTGGACAGAGCAACTGGACTTTAACATGAGAGATACCCATTACTTTGAATCTTAGAGAACCAGAGAGCTTTGATCTCCTTATAAAAATTGCTTAACTCTGCTTCTACAACTCCCAATACCAAAAGACTTCAGACGGCAACACATTTTTCAAGCCACCATAAGGTTTTACCATGGGCCTTTCCATATGGTAATACATCTTCACCCTTCTCCCCACATTTCATTAATGCGAGGGGCCCGTCCAAGTGAAGCTTCTCACAATGAAGAAAATGCTGGCATTGCATACAGAATGAGAAATTCTAACAGACATCTAGTAAGAATTATAAAGAGAAAATAAAGAGATTAAAGGAGTTATAATCCTCAGAGAGTGTATACTTCAAAATTTCCTGGAACTGATAAAAGAGATGAATCCACAGATAAAAGAAACACGATTTTATCAAGCACCATAACTAAGAACATATCCACAACTAGACATGTTACAGCAGATCTGCAGATCACTGGAGACAAAGAGAAAAACCTTAGCAGCAGCCAGAGAAAAAAGATTACTTGCAAAGGAATGACAATTTTACTGGCAGTAGACTGCATCAGCAATAATGGGTGCAACAAAAACAACAACAACAAAAATTAATAAACAAAAACTTCCAAGCATTGAAAGAAAATAACTATACACTTAGAATTATGCACCTAGCAAATTATCTTTTAAAACATAAGGAGGAAATAAAGAATTTTTAGGATACACGAAAGGTTATATTTATCATCATGTTTATCATTAGCAAATCTTCATTAAGGGAACTTCTAAATAATATGTTTAAGGATAAAAGTGAACTCAGGAAAAATGGTGCAATGTGAAATAAAAAGGTACACAATTAACTTATGAACTTATAGATAATTTTTTAAAGTAAGTTCATATAAATTAATTTAAAAATAAAATATAATTCATGGAGTTTAGAAGCGATAGAATTAAAATACTCGGACATATTAGCACATAAGTCAGGAGTGGGGTGGATCAGAGTAAGTGTTCCAAGATCTTCATATTATTGAGGATAAAACAGTATTAAAATTTATACCTCAGTACGTTAACGTACATAGTAAAAATTTCAAGAGCAATTTCTAAATTATAGAAATTGGATATATAACTTTTAAACCAGTAAAAGATATAATGTAATAGTAAAACACTTTCTCAATCAATTAAAAGAAATAATAAAAAAAGAATAAAAAGAGGCAGAATGGTAGAAACAAATATAAAAATATCATTACTTATAATAATACAAATGAATTAAATGTACTAATTAAATCAGGGTTTGTCATATTGGTTAAAAAATAAAATCCAGTGATACACTGTTATAAGAGACATCATCAAAGTTTAAAGATGTAGAAAAAGAGCATGAAAAAATAATAGACAGATGCTAACCACAATAAATATGGGGTAACTGTATTAATATCAAACAAAATAGATTTTAAGACACACAAAGAAGCATTACTGGAAGGATTACTTATGTAATTAAGATAATTTCAATTTATCAGGAATATATAACTAGTTCAAGTTTAAGTTGACCTAATAAAATATCCTAAAAATATGTAAAGAAATAATGATAGAGTTACAAGAAGAAAAAGGACAAAATCCTTATTGCAATGGAAGATTTTAACATATCTGTCTTAATTATTGATAAATCAATAGACAACACATTAGTAAAGATATTGAAGAACTGAGCTCTGTTATTAGCAGGTATGATTAAATGAACTTCTATAGAACCCACCCTCAAAATAGATAATACATATTATATTCAAATACATATGTGATCTTTATAAATTTTACTACATATTAAGACATAAAGTGAGTCACAATAAATTTCAAAGAATTGGCATCACAGAGATCATATTCTTTTACTAAAGTGAAATTAAATTAGAAGTCAATAACAAGGATACATTAAAATTTCTGTATTTTTAGAAATAATTCTAAAGTTTGAATCAAAGCAAACATCATAATTAAAATACAGAACTCAGTTTTAACTGAGTGATAACAATATTACATATCAAAACCTATATGCTGTGGTTGAAAACAGACTGTGAAGGCCATTTAATGATTATATTAGAAAAACAGGAAGGCTAAAAATTCAGTGAATAAGTATCCAACTGAATAAACTAAATCAGCTGTTCTCAAATGTTTAAGTTTTAGGACCATGGGATACTCTTAAACATTATCAAGGGCCCCAGAGAACTTTTATTTATGTAAGTTATAACTGTCATACAGAGGTAGAAATTAAAAATTTAAGACATCTATTAATTCCTTTAAAAATAATAATAAACTCATTATATATTAACCATATATTTAATAAAAATTTTCCCAATTTACTAATAAGCATAGAATTGTACATTATTACAAATCTCTTTAAAGTCCGACTTAATAGAAGAGAATTCAGATTCCGATATCTGCTTCTACATTCAATCTACTGTAATATATTTGTTTGATAGAAGTATATGAAGAATACCTGGGCTCACACAGACATGTATTGGGAAGAGCAGATAATTGTGAATATTGTGAATATTCGTATAATTGTGAATATTCTTCTTTGATACTATGCCAAATCTCCACTAGTGGAAATCTCCTAAACATTTATTGCAATATGGAATCTGAAACCACATTAATGAATCTTTCCTGGTCGGTTACATTAAGATCTACTGGTATGTCACACATTTTGAATAAATCTTTTGTATGCATGGTTTTGTAGTATCATTTATTTATCATATGGAAAATATTGGTACACTAAATCACAAAAATATCCTAAATGTTGACATATTTCACTGTATTACATGAAAAAATACACTTGTTAATGTCACTGATTTCTTCAAAACGACCTGTATTTGGAAGTTGTCAAGCTCACAGTGACAGATACAATATTAAATTCTAATTTTTATTTAAAACCTCAAATTTTAACATTGGTAATAAATATTTTCAGTTGTTCACCTTAAAGTAACAGTTTTGCTTCATTCATTTTTGAGAAAATATTTGACAGATACCCAAATCTGAGAACCCATAGTTTGTCTAGTTCTTCTTTGCAGTCAAAATGGTGTCCCATGATGAAAATGGCTAGTTCAGCTTGCAACTCCAATAGTCACATAAGTGTTTTTCCTTGAGACAAGAAATACTTTAAAATGAAGAAGTGCTTTATGTACAAATTCTAATTTATCGGACAAAATACTAAAAAGACATGTAATCAAGTATCAAGTTTTAATAAATTAATAATGTTTACTGTTTCACTGAGGACATTCTTATGTGAACTGACATTAATTTTTATAGTAAAGCTTCATGGGTGGAAATACAATCACTGCCTTGATTTGTGCAAAGGTACCAGCAATTTTATCCACTCTTGATTTTGCACTGGCAGTTCAATGTAACAAATAGTAAAAAAGTCAAATAACACCCTATCATTATAATAAAAATAGTTTTGATCTTATCTCCTGAAAAGTTTTCAGGGACTTCATAGAAGTCTATAGATCATGTATTAAGAATCCAAGAGTTAGGGCATGAGTCAATGAACTATATGGCCCAAGGACCAAATCTTGATCCTGTTTTTGTAAATAGTTTTATTGGGACATAGCCATATATATTCATGTATCTACTGTTTATGCTTGCTTTTGTGCTACAATGGCATGAGTTGAGCAGATACAACAAAGAGTCCATGGCTCACAAAGCCTAAAATATTTACAACCTGACCCTTCACAGAAAAGTTTGCCGATGCCTGAATTAGGCTGTAACAACAGAATAAATCCAATGAATATATTTGAAGGAGATAATGATGATTAGAAGTTACTATCAAAAAAAGATAATGTAATATGAAAATTGAATGAAGACACATGCTAATTCTTTTTTCAAAATTTCAGAATATTATGGGGGTACAAATGTTTTGGTTACATGGATTGCTTTTGTGCTGTTTGAGAAAAAATTTGTAAGTGTGCCCATTACCCAGGTAATATATGCTGTACCTATTAGGTATAATTTCATCCATCCCCTTCCCCCATCCCACCTGCTTAATTTCTGTTGTTTACTTCCGACTGTGCACATGAGTGCTGTTGGGTTAGTTACAATTTAATAGTGTGGTGTTGGTGTTTCCATTCTTACACTATTTCACTTGGAAGAATGATCTCCATTTCTATCCAAATTGTTACAAAAGGTATTGATTCATTTTTTATAGCTGGGTAGTACTTCATGTTATACATATACCACTTGTTATTAATCCACTCATGAATTCATGAGCACTTGGGCTGATTCCACATCTTTGCAATTGTGAATTGTGCTGCAATAAACATTTGAGCACAGTGTCTTTTTGATAAAATGACTTTTTTTCCTTTGGGCAAATACCCAGTAGTGGGATTGTTGGATCAAAAGGTAGGTCTACTTTTAGTTTTTTGAGGAATCTCTATAATATTCTCCACAGAGGTTGTACTAATTTGCAGTCCTACCAACAGTATATAAGTGTGCCTTTCTCTTTGCATCCATGCTAGCATCTATTGTTTTTGGACTTTTTTATAAAAGCCATTCTCACTGGGGCTAGGTGATATCTCATTATGGTTTTGATTTGCATTTCCCTGATTATTAGTGATGTTGAGCAATTTTTTATGTTTATTGGCCTTTTGTCTATCCTTTTGAAAAGCTTCTGTTCATATCTTTTGCCTGCTTTTGAATGGGGTTGTTTGATTTTTTTCTTACTGATTTGCTTGAGTTCTTTGTAGATTCTGGTTATTAGCTCTTTGTTGGATGTATACCATGTGAATATTTTCTCCCATTCTGTAGGTTGTCTATTTGCTCTGTTGATTGTTTCCTTGGCTGTGCAGAAGCCTTTTAATTTAATCAAGTCCCATTTATTGACTTTTGTTGCTGCTGTGATTGCCATTGGGGTCTTCTTCATAAATTCTTTGCCTAGGTTGATAGCTAGAAGAGTTTTTCCAACATTTTCTTCTAGAAAGGAGATGTTACAACCAATACCACAGAAATACAAAATATCATGTGTGAATACTATAAAATTCTCTACACATATAAACTTGAAAATGTTGGGGAAATGGACAAATTTCTGGAAATGCACAACCTCTCAAAGTTTAACCAGGAAGAAATAGAACTCCTGAACAGACTGATAGTGGGCAATGAAATTGAAGCAGCAATAAAAAATCCTCCAACAAAAAAAAGTCCCAAACCAGATGATTTCACAGCCAAATTTTATCAAACCTACAAAGAATTGATACCCATACTGCAGAAATTATTTCATAACATCAAGAAGGAAGGAATCCTCCCCAACTTGTTCTACAAAGCTAGTATCACCTTGATACCAAAGCCAGGAAAGGACACAACAGAAAATGGAAAATTATAGACCACTATCCCTTATGAATATAGATGCAAAAATTCTGGTAAATTGAATTCAGGAACACATAAAAAAATAATAATCTATCATGACCAAGTAGGCTTTATCCCAGGGTTGAAGGGGTGGTTTAACATATATAAATCCATACATGTGATTCAATACATAAACAGAAGGAAAATCAAAGATCATATGATCATCTCAACAGATGTAGAAAAAGCACTTGACAAAATTCAGGACCCTTTTATGATCAAAAACTCTTAACAAAATAGGCATAGGTGGAACATATCCCCAAATTATCAAAGCCATATATGACGAACCCACAGCTAACATCATACTGAATGGGGAAAAGTTGAAAGCATTTCCACTTAGAACTGGAACAAGAAAAGAATGCCCACTGCCACAACTTTTATTCAGCATAGTGCTTGAAGTCCTAGCCAGAGCAATTGGGCAAGAGAAGGAAATTAAG
>CAUYSK010101816.1:0-26863 GCA_963575035.1 Avahi laniger
GTAGTCCCAGCTACTTGGGAGGCTGAGGCAGTAGGATCGCTTGAGCCCAGGAGTTTGAGGTTGCTGTGAGCTAGGCCGACGCCACGGCACTCGCCCCAGGCAAGAAAGTGAGACTCTGTCTCAAAAAAAAAAAAAAAAGAACTATGTATTGTTTGTTTTTACAGATCGATGAAGTCTTATAAATTAAATCATACTTTATGTGTTCTTTATCACTCAAAAGTATACTGGGATGGTCATTTATGTTAACAGATGAAGCTCTGGTTAATCCATTTTCACTTATATGACATTGCCACACTTTATTCATACCTTGTTCAGTTAGCAGATTTTCTTCCCCCAAATCTTTGCTATTATAAATATTTCTCTTATAAACATACTTGCAGATGTGCAAGAGTTTCTCCAGAAGTAGAACTGCTGGCTGGTAAAGTATTTGCAGAATTATATTTTATGCTTTGTCAGAAAACTACATTTTTTAAGGACTTGTACTAATTTATACTCTCATATGAAAATTCCCATTGCCTTGCTAATACTTAATATCGTTAGACTCAAAAATTTCTTTGTGAAATTTTGATGGCACCAGAGGGTGGGTGGTTTTGATTTGCATTCCTCTGATGACTACTGTGCTTAAGTATTTTTATCATAATTGTCTCGGCTATACCAGTATTTTTTATGCTAAATGCCTTGTCATGTCTTTGCCCAACTTTCTATTTCTACTTTTAGGGTCTTTTTCTTATTGATTTACAAAAGTTCTTTATATATTCGGAATATTAACCCTTTGTCAGTTTATGTGGCAAATACCTTCTCACTGTTTTGGGTCTTTTTTTCCCCTAATTTCTGTATAGTCTCTTTGATGAATGCCTGCAATTTTTAGAATGAATTACTATTTAAGGCAAGGCTAAGGACCAAGTTGCTGGCTACTATAATAGACTTTAATCATAATCAAGAACTTCAAACATGGCGGGGTGGACTAAATACATATGACTGTCCCGAAAAGCTTAGAGAAAGAAAATGACAAACTCTGTCCTTCAAATTCTCATTCAAGGTAATGCCAGAAAACCAGATGTTTTTATAATTTTACTAAAATGTTATCTTATCTACTATAGCTGTCTAACCAATAGATCTAAAAAAATCAGTTGCAAAATTTGATCTTGTAGGTTGCAGCATTGCAACATAAACTGAATTTATGGTTTTCCAAGATCTCTTATGTAAAAGTGTGGGCACTGGTTGAGAAAGAAAGGGACTTGAGAACAGGAATGGGGACATTTTGGTCAATTTGGATAAATTTAAGTATAATGATGCTCCCTCTCTAAAAAATTCCACTTGCCAGCAGAAGCAACCCATTTCCTTCTAACCAAAACACTAGCCTGTCCTTGCCTAAAGACCAGGTAAAGATCTCACCTGAAGCAGTTACCTTGAATGGGAGGCAACTGATTTCCCTCCAGACCAGCCCTCACCACTCTCCCTCACCTGCAGGACTCAGGGAGAGAGTGTACATTGTTCTTTTATATAGTGAAGGAATTTCAAGTTTGGGCTAATTCATATCAGGAAAAAAAAAACCAGAGATGGCAATAGATTCTAAGACTGCAAGATCAGAGAAAAAGAAACACAATGTAGAATTGCTTCAAAATTACTGATATGGGTGCACTTAATGGAGATGCTAGGTTTGGAATCTAGATTTGTGTTAGCTAGAACAGCTGAGAGTGGTCCTAACAGTGTGCTTGGTGGGTTGATTGCGACTTGAAGTCAGTAGAACTGCAGTTCATGACAAAGCCAGAATTTCTTTGGTGTAATGTAATGTGGTGATGTTTCCAACATCTGGAAAGACATTAGACAAATTGGAGTGGATTTATCACACGTGACACCCATCATCCTTACTCTAATATCTCCCTGGAAGGCTCAGAGGATACTTTCTTCAACAACAAACAAACAAACAAATAAAAACCAAAAAGCAACAAAATAAAGCAAAGAAACCTGAGAAATAGATTAGTGAAGGGGAAGCCAACCTCCTTGAAAAACTCTATAGGGCCTGTCCTCTGCAGAAAGAATTGACGGTGGTAGATGCCTCTCTAGTTACAGTGGAGATCACCATACCCTGGAGGGGTAGAGGCCAACGGGCAGCCCTTAACCAACAAAGCGACAATGGACACATTTACTGAAAGAAAACACAAGGAGATCAGAATGGTAACCTTATAGCTAGACCCACAGTGGTCTTTGATAGAAACGAATTCATCTGTGGAATGATTAGTAATGAAACTAATTTATTATTAATTCAGTCTCTAGGACTGAAAGAGACACTTTACCTGCTTTACTTGATGTGGACAACTGAAAAAGTTTTAATTCTGAGGAACCAAATCTGGGAACCCAAAGTTATGGCCTTTCACCCAATTCCAAGGCCTGAGATAGTTCACCAACTCAGAGACTCTTTCCTTTAAAGGAAAGAACAGGTGTCCCTAAGAAAGAACTCCATATCCCTGCTACAAGTATGTGCTGCATATTTTTTCCTAAACGTTACCCAAAGAGACCTATAGGCATTTACCACGGTTCCTGTACACAGAAGAAAAGGAACTAACTACCCAGACTTTGGGGAGATTACTAGATATTTACTGAGAGCTGATACTAATCCCTGGAGAACCCAAACATCTCTATGGTCCACCAGTTAGAGGGAGACTTTATGGTAATCAGAGGGTATCCCACATAGCATTGAGTCTAACTCATCTTTAACTGAGGGTGAGATTCCTCAAGATCTTGGCTTTGCACAGATGTCTATAATTCACCTCCCCCAGCTACCTGCAGAGATCCAGATTGCACCTCTTGCCTCTGTACACCTGTGGAAATAGAGGTCCCAAGTCACTGGGGATTAGCAGAACCCACAGACTTTGGCATAGCTCACATCTCCAGATTTGTGTTTTCATTTTTTTACTTCTAGGGACTTCTCTTTCTTTCTTAATTAGGTGCATGCATTTAAAACATAGGATTAATTTTCTCAATTTCATCAGCACTCCTAGGTGTTTTATAAAGAGGAAGGAGTTATATTATCTAGTCCAGAAACAAAATTTTTTATCATAGTACCAATAGCGCTTAGTACATTTGATTTTGTGCTGTAATTAGGTACATACATGTGTTTTCCATTTTACTCAATGCTAAGTTCCTGGCACAGGTCAGGGACTGTCTCATTTATTTTTGCACAAGTTAAGTTCAACAAAAGGATAATGAATGCAAACCCTGTGCAAGGCACCATGCTGGCTGCCGGGGAGCAAGCCTGGGGTTCTTGCATTTAAATGTTTTCCATAAGGATGAGCCCCCAGCTAGCACCCTCCATTCCAGTTGGATCCATTTGCACTGGGTGCTGAAACATTTCATGCTCGTTCTGTGTTTTTTCCTGTGCTACTTTCCCTACTTAGAATACCTTTTTCTCCACCCTTTTGTCAGCCTATTTCCACCTGCTTTTGAAGGGTAGGTATTAAGTCCCACCATCTTCATGAATCTTAATCTATATTGAATAACAAAGAAGCTCTGTGGCCTCCCTGCCTTTGAATATAATATGTTTTTATGCTGATCAATGTAAAATTTGAGTACTTATTTCTCCATGTGTTTTAATACTGTCGCCTGCCCCCTCTCCAATCCCCGGGTAGATTTCAAGCTCCCTGAAGATGAAGGCTGAATCTCATACCTCCCTCGTATCCTCCATGGCTCATTGAACAAGCGCTGGCTACGTGGAGAGAGCTCAATAAATATTGAATAATTCAAGAGGAACTCAGTAAATAACGATTGCTTAATTGATTAGCTCCACCAATAAATCTTGCTTTGAATAGAGGTAGAGCCACTGAAGATACTCAAAAGGCAATCTGGGTCACCGTGCCTCTAAACAGGGGAAAGCTTGATGAATTTAAAGTCTGGCAGGAGAAAGCTGGAGAGGCACATTATTTAACCTCTCTAAGCCCCAGGGGCTCATCTGTAAAATGGAAAACAGTGTAGCACCTACCTCTCCTGGGTGGTCACTGTGATGACGCAATGAGGAAAATGCACCGAAGGCATTTAGCGCACTGGTTGGTCCATTCTACACGCTCGATAAGTGTTAATTGCTGTTAGCTACTGATTGATCTGAAGGAGTGAATTGGAAGAATCGCCATAAGGAAACTTTTCTTCTGCACCCATAATTCCCTCCACATTCATGTTTTACAAGCATTGCACCATTTTACTCTCCTAACATTCTTGTGAGGTCATCAAGAATGGAAGTAATTTGTACAAGTGAGTGAGTGTGGGGTCATTTGCAGACTGTCGTTAACTCTTAATATGTGGTCCCTTACTTGATTCATGCCTGTGTCATAGGAAGGACCAGGGAAGGAATGGTAGGCATTCACTCATGCATTTTGTTCTGCAAACATGCCTTAAGAACCTACTATGTATTAATACCAGGCATCGTGCTGGACACAAGGATCACAGCCGTAAATGAGGCAGGCAAGGTTATTGCATAAAGATGCAGCCAATGTGTGACAGGCCTTATACGTCATTGAAGGGGGCTGGCAGAAGCTATGAAAGCCCACGACCAGAGAGCCCTTCACTCAGTCTGCTGGGGAGAGACAATCAGGAAAGGCTTCCCGGAGGAAATGACATTTGGGATGAGAACAAGTGGATGAGATGAGGATGACATTTTGTCCCCCGCAGCAGCTGCCATGTGAATGGAAGATAAAGAAGACAGAGTGTCCATGGCTGCATTCAGACCCAGTCCAGGGGACTGAGCTGCAGGTCAGGACATTCCGGCTATGCCTCCTGTTCAGCTGAAGCAGATGCCAACAGCACAAGCAGCACCTCCGTTCAGAGTCTGAGTCCCTTTTCTCTCCTTCCTGCATCACCCAGCTACCTACCGGGAGGGAGAGCACAGAAAGCTGTTGTCTTCCCACTTGATATTTGAAAAGGGAGGGGAAGAGAGAAGGTGACTTCCTGCATCTCTTACTTGGGATGGAGTGTTGCCATGGAAACAACTTTTCCCCCTGGGATTGCTTGGGCTGGCAGAAAGTGACAGCCAGAGCTGGGGACATTGCCTGGGGAGGCCATGAAAGGCTTCGAGAGGTGATTGCTCACTTAGCTTCTTCCTCCAAGATGTAGCACTTGCAGAAATCTCTCTCCACCGGGCCCCCAGCCACATCCTTCCTCTCCCGCAGTGGTACCCACCTGTGTTTAGACCGAAAGAGAAACATGGATGAGCCACCTGTCCACAGCATCTCCCCTACATTTATCTCATTTAATCTTCTTAACAACCCTGAAAGTCATTCATTCATTCATTCATTCATTCAACAAATATGTATCAAGAACCAACTATATACCAGGTGTAAGCCTTATTTTGCTACTGCCATTTTATGAATGAGGGTGTGGAGCCTCAGGAAGGTTAAGTGACCTACCTCAGGTCACACACTGGGCAAATGATGGAGTCAATGAGCAAATGACAGAGTTCGAGTCAGCTGACCTGACTTTATGCCATATACTTTTCCCACAACAGTGGGAAACACTTTTCCAATTCCGTGGTCTTTGGGTTATTCCATTTGGAGTTTTATGGACAAAAAGAATGAATCCTGGTCATGCCAAGCAGATAGTGGCCGAGTGCTTATTTCAAAGAGTTCATTGGCAAATTACATTCTTTGCCTCTCCACCCTGCTAGGAACCAAAAACCAAACCAAACAAACATGTGAAATTGAGTCCTTTGTCTTTTCCTCCATGCCTATTCCTATCACCCTTTCCAAGAAAGGCTCTAATACTCACGCAAAGATGTAAGTGACAAAAAATAGCTTAAAATGCTTCCCTGCCTATGGATGAGAATTTTAGTTCTCTGCAAGGTGGGAGAACTTACATTCTTGCTGCTGGGTCCCCAGTGGATGTCTGTTTTCATGAAGTCAGCTCTAATGGAAAGCACCTGTTCAGTGTTAGCATGGTGGAAATTTTGGGGTCAAGGGCTAACACATAGCCTATAAGCCATGTTGTTTTAGAAGACGGAGAAAGTGAAAATCTTGGACAACACCGTGGTGTCACAAAGCCAGCCAGAGGAACTGATTTTGAGGGTTAAAAGTGATGACACTCTCACATTCACTTTCGGCTTCTTCAACAACCCTCCGTGTGTGTGTGAAACTATTAGGAAAGCAACAAGCAGAGCTATGATGCAATCAAAGTCAAGGCTGCTCTGATACTCTCTCCCACGTAGGAGCACGGTCCCTGAGTTGAAGTCTTAATGCTGCCACTTTCTGATTGAGTGTCTTTAGTCAAATTATACGCTGAGTCACAATTTTCTCAACTGCAGGATAAGTGTAATAATAGCAGCTTCTCAGAGTCATCGCGAGGACCCAACGAAACTGTCTGTGCGTGAGATTGCAGACACTAGCTCCACACAACAAAACGGGATGTGGAACGAAAGAGCCTCTGCTTCGGATGTGCCTCTAAACACCTATCTGTGTGACCCCCGGGAAACTTCCCACTCCCCCACCAAGCCTCAGTGACCTCACTTTTCAGATGAGAAAAGTAACAGCCTTGTGCCTTATTGGAATCAAAGGAGATAACAAGTAAAAGTAATAGTGCTGTTCAACTACAAAGTCCTATTCAGAGGAAAAGACTCATCACCGCCTTTCTTCTAAGCAGGGCATTGTGCACCTGTGAATACCTACAATCAAGGTGTTCACAGGTTCCACATATGCCCCACCGGTGCAGTGCTGGGGGTTGCCAGGGAGTGGAAGGTGCGGGCCCCTCCCAGACGGAGAACAGCACCGGGGTAACCAGTAAGCAGATGTGAGGGTCATTTTAGACTGCGCTGTCTCAGCAATATGCTGGAGTGAGGAGAAGGTGCAAAGTGTGGCAAAGGCCAAGGGGTGAGGCCAGCCGGGGAGTCCAGGGTGGAGCTGAGGCCGCAACGGGTCCGGAAGGATGAGCAGGTTGGGTGTTCCAGCCTGAACACCTCCAGAGGCAGACAGGGCTGGGAAAAAGGCATTTGTGTAGGAGACGCTCTCAGCACACACAGGGAAGGGCTGGGAATGGGAGTCAGAGAAGGAAGCAAGGCCAATAAAGGCCCCTTATTGCGCATGTCACCACTGTGGGCAGAAGGTGTTCCCATGGCCTCCAATGAGGAAGGACAACGACAACATGATCATTAGAAAAAATTAGCAGGTTGCTCCCAATGCAGGAGTGGGAAACAGTGAGGGCTGGGTGCAAAGCCCACTCTGGGCTTCAGGGAAGTCCCTCCCAGGAAGGGGAGTCTAAACTAGAACTCTGTTGTCTCTCCTGCTCCTACTCTCGAGCCCCTACCTCTCAGGGTTACTGGGGACATTATATGACACCGTATTGGTGGACTCGATGCTCTCTGTGCCCAAAGGAGCAGGTACAGGAAAATTTAGCACTTGCTGGCTCGGGGGCTTGTGGCTCCTTAGTTATAGGGCTGGGACTTGACCTTGTGACGTGAGCCCAGGATCGTGTAAGGACCTGAAAGACCTCAGAGGAGGCCACAGGGAGCTATAGCTGAGCATCCAGAACCAGCGTGTTTGCCGCAGCCTCTCATTTCCTTTCAGAACAAACCTAAATTCCCAGGCCTCTAATTTTCTTAAGAAAGTAGGGTTTTTTACAGGTAACTCGATAAAACATCCTACCATGACTTCCCAGTGCAAACCCTAGTCTCAATTAGTCTTATTTTAGTGCCTCCTAAACTGATGGTTTCCAAATTTATCTGCACATCAACATCACCTAGAGACCTCTTAAAATGTCCAAAGTCCAGGCCACACCCTGGATCAACTAAATCAGTCACTGAAGCTGGGATACAGGAACTGATAATTTTTAAGCTGCCCGGGTGGAACTGGAATCTCAAATGCTGTTGCCAGTTTCTCCTACGGGTGCAGGCTGATATTAGCAGGATTGTGTGGTTGGCTTTGCCATCTCTCCTATCCCGTTTGACCTCTACTTAGTGCTACAATCCTTTTAGGCCAACGGGAAGACTTACCTTTTCCATTTGTACACTTCCACTGTTCCAACCTTTTTATTCAAAGCAATCTTTCACGTATGTATGCCTTTATGCATTCGTGCATTCGTTCACTTACAAGAATATATTGAGTGTGCATTCTAGGACCTAGCAATGAGTTGTTGCCCCTGCGCAAGCGTGAGAAGGTTGAGTGATTCATTATGGTGCTACCCGCCTCCCCCACCAAAAGCATCCCTCCCTTCTTCCTTCCAGTCCAGGAGCTCATTGGCCCAGGCAGAGCCCAGGGGTTCCCACTGTTTCCTTGTTTATAGTCAGTTCCCTGTGTGCCTTCCCCTCCTATTGGGGGTCCAAACTCAACTATTGTAGAGTTCACTATTAGTTTTCAAAGTTTCTTGACCGTTTCTTTCACAGGGAGTCCCTCTGAAGTTTCAGGCAACAATAATTCTAGGCAGATGCACCGATGAGTCAGGGTTCCTGAAATGGGGGTATAGATGCTTCATCCTCACTAGCCTTGAATGAGTCCATGTGCCCTAAGGGCAGCGATTTCCACTCCTCAAATGACAAGGTCGAAAATTCCATCAGATGCCCATTGAATGAAGTTTAAGCAGTTGTGTGTTGGTTGGAGGAAGGGAGGGAGAAGGAAAGGAAGAGATGGGGAGTAGAAGTGATGGGAGCTAAGCCAGGAGGAGAGGAGAGGACTGAGAGACATAGAATGGAACCTATTTGAGATCTTAGCTTTCCCGCCCATCACGTTAGGGAGGACCGAGGAACAGGCCTTGGAGCTCACGTACACTTCCATTTCAACTGCCCCACCCCAGCCTCCCTCCCTCTGCACTGCACTTGAGAACACGGAGGAGTTGCCCCCCAGGAAGGCTTTACTTCATTCAAAGCAACAACATCACAGCTGTTTTCTCTACTAAAAATCCCCCACGCCGTGAAATGCCGTGATCTCCCCAGCCCCTCTCAGCCCTCGGGAGGGTTTGCCACTCTTTCTCCTGCAAAGAGTCCCCGGTCACTGAATGACTCCATCATCACCAGGATTGTCTTTGTCCCTTTGCACTTCCCTGGCTCTGCTGATCTGAAATGGGCTTTCTGTGACTTTCATTGGTCATCTTCAGTAATTAGCTCAGAACGTCAGTCGCAGAGCTCACTTAACCAAGGCACAAGTGGAGGCTAAGTTTGGATGACTTGCTTGGGTTCACCCAGCTCCAGGGTCCTGTAGATGAGGTCTCACACCTACCTGAGTTTATTCTCCTTTCCCCAGCCTCTTCTTGTCCTTCCCAAAGGAGGAACCCTCTCTAATGTTATTCCCTGTGAGTCTTAACTCACTTGTCACACTAGCAGAAATTACACTTCCCTGAATTTTAAGCCTGGGTGTCTGGATATCAAGACACAATGGAGGTTAGGGAGGTAGCTGTGTGTCTTTGAGGTGTGTGTCAGGCTGGAGTGGTCCGGGCTGAGCAGGTGGACACAGCTAGGCTGCCGGAATCCTCTTCGATGATGACAAGTCCACGGGGAATTTCTGTAGAATTAGAGATATTGCTGGATGTGAATAATTAAGGATTCTGATGTGGTCAGGTAGATTAATGTCCCTCTGAAAGCTCCAGATCAATGTTGGAAGGGGAAAAAAAAAATAAAAGACATGCATAATTTAAAAAAAACCATCAGAAACTTTGCTTGACATGATGACATTACTGATTTTTTTATGCTCTTCTCAAATATACTCTATAACCGTTATTAATTTAGTATCGTTAATAGCTCATCCTTCAAATGTCAGGCAAAAGCCAAAGCTGAAAAATAGAACTGCTTAGGGCTGGAAAAAGTCCGAAGAGGAAATGCAGAAAGTTCTAGGAGCATGAGGACCTTGGCTACTTCCAGCTTCCCGAGAACTCCCAGCCAAGCTCTCGGTTGCTGTGAATTCTCTCTCTTGGGCTACTTTGTTTGTGGTTCACAAAGACGGCCAAATCCGGTCCATTCACCAGACATCTGCTGCTTTGGCTTGCTGGCTTTATGCGTGGTGGAGTGGCTGGGATCCAGCATGCGAGAATGTTGGGGATGCTCCAATAGGTCTGTCCTCAGAAATAAAGACCTCCTGATGGTGTCCGATGTCCAAATGTTCATGATCTGGTTTTACATCCTGTTGGGTTAAGTACTGCCCTCTCAGCCAGGTCACTTAGAAAACGCAGATGCCTCTGGAGGGGACAATATACTACTAGTATTAGCAATGAACGTTTACGGAGCATTCGCTATGTGCCAGGCACCATTCTAAGTGCCTTACATGTATTATCTCATTTAATCCTCACAGCAACCAAGAATATTATTAATTCTGATTTTGTGTCTAGAAAACAGAGATTCAGAGATACTAAGTAACTAGCCTGAGGTCACACAGCTAGGAAGTGCTTGAGCTGGGACTCGAACCAGGTCTGACACCAGCACCTGCGTCTTATTCCTATATTGTGTATATCCTCGTGGTAGATTCCTGATGTATTAATCAGGTGAGGCTGGATTTCTCTGCAAAGAAGAAAGCACCTGGCTCTTCCAGAGAGAAGGGGAGCTGACGGCGATGAGAGTGTGCCTGGATAAAGGAGTGATTGGACAGAGGTGCAAGAAACTCTCCATTTCCCCAGCAACAGCCTGTCTCCTCTGAAAGATTCTGGGGGAGCTCACGTGTCACCCCACTGGGCCCCTTGGTGGGATGGAGCCTGCCCTCACTCTTCCCAGGTGGCTCCACTTGCCACCTCCAGCTGCTCAGAAGGTGACCTCCTGGATAACTGTTGGTAGGAAAGGTTGGAAGCTTAGGTTTTCCAAAGACCAGTGGAGACCAAAAAGTCCTAAGAAAAAGTCCCAACGTTTCAACCTAGAGTCGACTTGCCAACTCTAAGAGCCAAGGTGGGGCACGACGGGGACGGAATCCTTAAGGGACGGCATGGGAAACAGAGCTGGCATGGAATCAGAAGCCCTGGGGTTAAGGAGGTGATGATGTCGGACAAGCTTTCTCTCTCTAGACCTCAGTTTTTGCATCATAAAACAAGAATATGGTCCCGAAGTCCTCTGCTAGGCCTGTGTTCCTGTGACATGGATCTTTCCTTACAAGGACAATGTGAGCCCCCACCCCCACCCAGAGCCTGGACCCCACAGTGCAGAGGTGCCTGACGGATAGCAGGGTAAGAGGACAGCATCCTGGGCATCAAGTGGTCAGCATGACCTGCCTGGCGTGGTGGGACGTTCAGCAGTCCCTCAAAGGACCTCACAGTGCTGTGTTCTCCTGAGAATAGACTCAAAGATGGTCCTTAAGAGAAGCCATGGCTAATCCTACATTGAGCCAAAATACAGATTTAATTTATCTGCTCAATTCAATTGCTCAGGGAAAACAAATCCGGAGTTGTTTGACTGATATAATGAGTCTTCAATACAAACGAGCAAGGGGGTTGCCCATGTAGACACAGGCTGAGCCAGCAGAGGACAGTTTGCTCAGCTGCCTGCAAAGGTGGCTGGATGTCTCTGCAAATCACAGCATGCACACACACAGACGCACACGTTCTCTTATTTTTAAGTTAACCAAGTTAGATCTCAACTGTGGAAATCTGCATTTTAATATTAAATCAGTAATTAATAGCCAAGATGCTTAGTTCACTTTCCTTTTATTGGCTCTGCCAGAGCTACAGAATGGACAAGGGTATCCTTTCTTCCAGTTAGCAAGCTGTCTCCCCCGCCCCGCCACCCCTCCCCACCCACCTCCTGAGAATGACTGTGTTCCTATCTCATTTGCATCTTATTATTAGTGCATTGAAGCTATAGTCACGTACAACCTCTTTATATTCACTGGAAAATTAAATTACAAAAGTTTTCCTACGTTGCAATTTATGTTCTGGTTGGAGCCTATTGTTTTTTTTGTATTCCGGCAAATATCACAGTCTCCGGGACTTAATGAATTCATGAGCATTGATTCCTGGGGGGAATAGTATGCATAGTATATTGGAAAATAGAGAAGCTCAGTCTAATGTCAAAATGTTTTACTTTCTCCCACCCAAGCCTTACATACACTTGGGAAATTCTTGTGGACGCCAGGCAGCCGATGTCTGCAGGCAGCTGTCGATACTGCCTGCTGTAGTGAGTTTACCTGCAGAAAGCTATGCCTTCTGAATGTATCAATTGATGGACGCTGTAGGAACTAGATATTTTTATGCAATCTATTATTTTAGGGCAAATCTGTGCCCAGCCTCAGCCCCCACCCTGATCCTACCCCAGTTCCTGAAAGCCAGAGCCACTATTTCTATCTGTAATAGACTTCCTGCAGCCTAGACACAAACTTGCAGCCAACTGATTTATTTGGTTTGTATTTAATATTTTTTTTCTTAAAAGCAAACATTTAAATATGTGGAGATTTTATTTTTTAACAAATTCGGATTTTGATTTCCATCAAAAAATTCGAAGGTCTGACAGCACAGACAACATGATAACAATTTAGGAGTATTGACTAACAATAGTCAGCAATGTCAGGGGATATATAATACTCTACAATTTCCATGGTCCTCACCGCTGGTGGTTGGAGGCCCAACAGGATTTGCCATTTTGTAAAAGCATATGTGTGCTTTTGTTTCCATAATCTCTATTAAAAGTGGGGAAACAAAAATAGACCTGCAGAGCAAACATCTCAATACAGGGCAAGAATCTATTTTTTGAAGGAAATAAAGCAATGTTTCTGTTTCACTTGCAGAGTGCTCTTACAGATTTTTTTTAAAAACCTGGTCTGCTTTATGTGACAATGTCCTGAGCATCATTTTTGTTACTTGCCTTGATCCTAAAGACATGTTAATTTTAGACCCCCGATCTTGGAGGTTTTTAGGGAAACCCTAACATCAGACAGGCCCTTTCAACCTGGTGTGTATCCCCACCTGGTGGCCTCAGTGTCAGCCCCCTGTGAGACCCAGGGTGTGGGCTCTCCTTCCCTGATGCTGCCACCTGCTCCAGCGCATCCAGCTTCCCTGGGTCCTGGAGCTTGATGTCAGGCTGAGAGCAGGGGCCCAGCTATTCGTAAGGACTTGTCTGCTCACCCTGAGTCCCTTGGTCTGAAACAGTAAGAAATGTGTGTGTGTGTGTGTGTGTGTGTGTGTGTGTGGTCTCCGCCCCCCAGTTCCTGACACAGAGCTCCTAAATCCCTTGGAATTTCCTGGGTGATGGGAAAACCTTTTTTACTAATTAGGCTCCTGGAAACCCTCAGGCTAGGGGCTGGTTTTGGGGGAACCAACCCTGTGATTAGAGGGTTGGACCTTTCAACCCCACCCCTTGACCTCTGGGAAGGGAAGAGGGGCTGAAGGTTGAGTTGATCACCAATGGCCAATGATTTAAGTAACTGTGCCTATGTGATTGTGCCTCCATGAAAACCCAAAAGGACAAAGTTCAGAATGTGTGGAAGTTCGTGGCAGGTGGCCTACGCTGGAGAAGGCACGGAAGCTCTGTGTCCCTTTTCCAAACGTTGCCCTGTGCATCTCTTCCATCCAGCTGTTCATCTGTGTCCTTTGTGACATGCTTTATAGTAAATGGGAAAACGCAAGTAAGGCGTTTCCCTGAGTTCTGTGAGTCATCCTGGCAAATTAATCAAACTGGAAGTGGGGATCTCAGGAACCCTGATTTATAGCCTGCCAGTCAAAGTACAAGTCACAACCTGAGGTCAAAGTGCAGGGAGAAGGGCGATGGAGGGAAAGTGTGGAAATGAAAATGCACGTTCAGAGGAGAGAATCAGGACCAAGCATGGAGTTTGGGTGGGAACTTCTAGAACTGGGAGAGGAAACGGCTTCCTTTGGGCATGGCCTGCTCAATTCCTGCCAGCAGGGGCCGCGGCGTCAGGTCTAACAGGATGACCTGCGATGTCGTCAGCAGGTCCTATGGGCTTTGATTTCCCAGCAAGCTGAGGTCCAGCAGCTGTCCTGCCCCATCACCACGGTGCGCAAGGCAAGGCTCCCCTCCTCGACTTCCAACTGGGAACAAAGGCACGCGCCTTCCCAGCGCGTCCCAATGGATTTGGGAAACTGTAAAGTGCTGTCCCAATGGAAGAGACGGTAACTTCCTGGAGCAGAGACATCTGCGTGCGGCTTTGATGGCAGGTATCCGCGGGTGGGGTGCGGGCCCTCCTGGGGCTTCTCCAGGGGCCGCACTCACCCAGGTCTCCAAGGGGATTACTCCGCAGAAGGCCGCGTGCTGCTTAGGCTTAACTGAGCTCGCAGGCTGGTTTTCTCTCCCCGTATCTTCTAATTAATAGTCAGGATTAACAGCTGCTGCTGCTGCTGGGCCTACGCCATCTAATCACAGCCGCACAGGCTCCTGGGCGCTCAGCATTCCCCGCGCTCCGCAGCCTCCCCCAGCCCTTGGAGAAATGAGTTCAGAAATTAAAACGACAACAAAAACAAGAAGAAATCCATCCCCCCTCCCCAGCCCCAGCACCAGCACCTCCTGGGATTGGAACTGCGCCTGCCTCTCACCTCCCTGAGATGAAAGCAGAAAGCACTTACCCGGGGCCTCTGGGTGGGGAGGGTTTCTTGAAGCTGCGCTGGGAGGAGATGAGATGCCTCATGCCAGTCTCCAGGTAAGATACGTCCTGAGACAGCAGACCACCTATATAAATAATAATAATAATAATAATGTGTTTTTTGTTATGGCTAACATTTGTTGAGTGCTTACAGGAATAATTCTGTTTTACATGAATTAACTCATTTCATATACGCAAAAGCCTAAGCGATATATACCGCTGCCGTTGCTCCTTTGTAGACCAGGAACTGAGGCACAGAGAGGTTAGGTCACTTGACCCAAGTCACACAGCCGTTTAGTAATGGAGCTGACATATGAGGGCAGGGATTCCCATGCTTTCAACCAATGTACTGAACCATGCCCCCGTGAAGCAGAAATTGGGAGCCCTCAGACCTGTCTTTCAATGTACCCCCCACCTCAGGCACCCCTGAGGCACCACCACAAATCCCGGGGCTGTGAGACACACACTTTGCAAACCCTAGTGGGAAGCTCTTTGCTGGCCATGTTTGCAGTGCCTGGAGCTGTGTCCCAGGGTGGAAGACACATCGGGGAGTTGAGCTTGCTACTGGAAACCATGAGTGAGTGGTCAGGGCCCCTGGAAGGACTGAATGAATGTTTGTTTTCCACACCAAAAATCATATGCTGAATTTTCATATTCATATTTATATGTTTAAATATTCATGTTCATTTGTTGAAGGCCTAACTCCCAAAATGATGGTATTTGGATGGGCAGTCATTAGGCCAGGAGGGTGGAGCCCCATTAATGGGATTAGTGCCTTTCTAAGAGAGACTCCAGAGAGGTCCTTCCCTCCTTCCACCGGGTGAAGACACAGCAGGAAGGCAGCTAAATGCAAACAAGGAAGAGATCCCTCAAGCAGGAATAGAATCAGCCGCCACCTTGATATTAGGCTTTCCTGCCTCTAGAACTGCGAGAAATAAATTTCTGTTGCGGAAGCCACCCAGTTCCTGGCATTGGTTATAGTAACCCCAACTGACTCACACCCAAACGACACGAGCAGACATGAAGAAGGGCTAAAGGCAAACCTCATTTTCCCCCAAGAAAGTTAATGGGAAAACGTGCTTCAAGAGAGAGCAAAGGGAAAGATGTTTGACATTTTCTGGGGCTTGTGACGTCTGGGGAGAACACCCCATCCCGGGTGCGGAAGATGTGTGCCGCTGTGGGGAGGGACGCAGGGTGCAGGACAGGTCCTGTAGCCCCAGGAGCTGACTTGCCGGGTGGAGCGGGGTGCAGCTCACCCTCGCAACGCCTTTCCTCCTGTGCTCTGGCACAGATGAGCCCAAGACGCTTTATAACTTTCAATCCTCTTTTTATGATCCTCAGAACTTGTCGCCATCTGCTATGCAGGGCTTTAATGCAAATCTGAGTTTACTTTTATGGTTTCAATTAACCTAATAATAAAGCGAGGCAGGCAGACTCCCAAAGAATCTTCTCCTCCCACCCACTTCCAGGCAAGCTTCCCACCCTCCTCCCCCAAAATAAAAGTCCATGATGGTTTCGTCCTGCAGCTAGGATCCCTTTGCCACATTAACCATGTCCTGTCTGTATCAAATTAACCATCTCCTTATCAGACCATAATCGAGGCTGGGGATTCCTTCAGAGGAGACCCAATCCAGGGTCTTGTGGGACAGAAGCCACTTGAGCACAGAGGCCACACAGGCCAGTAGATGTTTCCCAAAGCACAATGTAAAGGGAAGACCAGGACCCTGAGAAGGAGAGACATGAATTCAGAGCCATGTTTCATAGCTGGGTCACCTTGGGCAGCTGTCTGATTTTCACTTTCCTCTCCTGTAATAAGAGGGCAATTGCATACACCTTTCAGGATGTTTTGAGGATAAAGCATCTGACTCCTGCTTTCAGTGGGAACAGAAGCAGGTTGGGAAGATGTCTCTAGGATGAGCAGCTCTCCCAATTTTTCCACGACTGAAAGGTTTCCAGGGACACAAGACTTTCAGTGCTAAAACTTGGAAAGTCCTGAGTGAACTGGAAGAAGCCGATAGCCCTAAGAGTGTTTCCTCTCCCAGGTCTCATGGCAATCCACAGGTAAGGCAGGTAAGGTCAGGCAGGCACTCCACAGGTGAGGTAGAATCTCAGTTCCAAATTCCACTTTCTACTTGCTCGTGACTTGACTGGAAATTTCACAAAGCTTTGGGTAAGAGAGTTTCAAAATTATAATTATTATCATCAATTTATTCCTAAACTACAGCTGAAAATAATGCTAAAATCCTTTGCATTTGCGTAGTGTTACACTTAATGAGCTACACTTAATATCTGGAAAACCTCTGCAAGATTAGGCAAGTTTTCCAAGGCTACGTAGCAGCCAAGTCATAGGGGTCCCCAGTCTTGAGCTGGTAACTTAATCACTCTTCTTCCATTTTCTCAACTCTAAAAGGGAGTTAAAATACCTACCTTGGTGAGACTGAAAGATAATGCATTTGAATTTTGTAGATGATCCATTAAATGGTGGCACTAGCTCATTACTGGTTTTAACCCAACAGAATTGCTATGTGTTTCTGTAAAAAATATCTGGCATTTAGCCTTAGGTGCTAACCCATGCTTTCTTTGGTTGTTAATATTCTAGTATTTTCTGCACTTGGTTGATTAGGTAAGCAACAGTTGGTATTTCTCAAGTAAACACAGCCTTTGATTATAATTTCTGAATTATCTTTTCTTGAAGCACAGGTGAGATGCACATTCCTATTTAAAGCATTCATTCATTCATTCATTCATTGACTCTATGAGTATTTTAGTGGGCTTCCTGCTCCCAATGTCATTTTCCTAGGCTAGACATTCCTCTAAGCACTCAAGATACATTGGACTTTGATTTTCAAGCTGAAATTACTTTGGGGTTCAGAGTGTCTCCTAGTCATATGAAGACCACACTTTTAGAAGGATGGGTGAGAGTATCGTTCTGATCTGGGGAGAGAGATCAGCTTTAGGGCTGTATTTTCAGCTGCCATGACTGTAAGCACAAAGGCAACGGCCCACAATACTTTTGGGACCGACAAAAATGTTTTAATTTTATTTTAATCAGAAGAAAATAATGAATATAATCCATCCTAGAAGATATTTTTCTTTATACCATCACAGTTATAAAATTTTATATATATGTGTGTGTGTGTGTGTATATATAATGCCAAATTATATATAATTTTTCAATGGCGGAAAAGTGTCTGTGAAGGCCAAATGCCTAAGACCCGTGAAGGTCAATGTAGCCTTGAGCTACTTTCATCTCAGAACGGGGGCTCTGAGCTACAATGTGGTTAGCAGAGTGTCTAGCTGTAGGAGCAAGTAGTTAAAATCTCCAGTTCCCGGCATCTTGAAAATGGAAGGGGTATGGAGGCTGTAGGATGATTGGATGGATGGATGGATGGTCGGATGCATAGATGGATGGATGGATAGATGGATGGATCGATAAAATAGCAAACAAATATTTATGAAGGTGCAAAGATAAAAATAATAAACTATCAGGACTGGAAGTAGAGGATATTTAGTGCCCTGTAAATTCAGAGCACAGAGAGGTGATCTTGTGTTCTGCCTAGGCCCAGCTAGAAATTATCCCATGAGTCTTATTCCATCCTTCTTGCTCAGATTTGGAGCTGCTCTTTAAAAATCTTACTCTGAGGTTGATATTTGCAGTGGACATACAAGTCTCATTCGACCATTTAACCTAGTTGTGTGCATAATATTGTAGCTCCAATGGAGAGATTTGGCCCTAAGACTAGTAGGTGCCAGGTCCAAACCCAGGGCTTCTGGCTCAAGTCCCATGTCTTTCAAGAACTGTGAGCTACCTTTTGGGAGACATCCCCTCCTAAAGTCTTCTGCCCTTAATAGTGCACACCATTTCACTTGGCTTAAAGACAAGAACAAGCTTCAACTTAAAAAGAAAGGTTAAAAAAAAAAAAAAAGGAAAGCAATGACAACACATAAACCAAAAATCACACCACTAATATTTTCTGATACATATCTTAAAATTCATACACCCCTCTTATAAAATGATATAGCTGAGAAACACAGACATTTACTTTCCAAGCAGTGATGGCACCAAGACAGATGGCAACGAGTGTATTCGGCATGAAGGCGAGAGTTGGTTTTCATTCCTCTGTGGACATTCAGGGGCATTTCCCTCTGCCCCTCGGAGAATCACTGAGAGACAGCCCTTGAACTGGCTAGCCCTCTGCCGGTCACTACATGGGAAGTCCTGACATGCCAAGAGCCCCAGGAGATCAAGGTCTCTGTTGCTGCTTTAGCTTCTAGTTTTGCCCTCCGCATGTCCACCCCTCCTCTCCACATCCACACCCCCCACTCCCACTCTGCCACAAACTTTATTTAATAAGATGTAGACACCTAGAATGCTATGGTGAATGATGATAACGTCTCTGATGGTAACTAGACATTGAAAGGGACACATTAAAACTAATGAATAAATGGGCCAATTTGCACTAAAACGCAATTGTAAATAAGCAACCTCAGAAGTGAGAAGGGCAGGGACTGTTTGTTCTCATTCCTGGTAAGAGGCAGAGATAAATTGGGTGCAAATCGAGATCCAATAGGTGCTGACAGTAACAGATTAAGATCTATGAAAATTGGGGATGCATTAATGAGTTATGTTGAACAGATGCAAGAGAAATTGGTCCGAGAGGGAGGCCTCTCCTATGCTTGGGTTGCTAGGGTGTCTCTCAATAACGTGGTTTTGCTCAATGAATCCTCAATGTTCCTTTTAGGAGCTCACACTGGGCTAGAAGTTAAGAGGTCAAGTGTGTGGTTTTCCTCTGTTGGAATCTGCAAAATCTTAAGCATATCATTTTCTCTCCATGGGCCTCAGTTGTGTTATCCCTACAATGGGAGTAATTATAACCATGCTTCTTGCCTCAATCCTTGTAAGGAGAACAAATGTGGTAATGAATGCGAAAGCACCATCGACAAAGGGGATGAGAGAGAGACAGCGTGGCCATGTGACCTACCGTGGGCTCTTGGTAATCACCTCTGGGGCCAAAAGTTTCCTCATCTGTAAAATGAGGAGCTTGGATTCGTCAGTGGTTCTCAAACCTGCCTGCACTTTAGAAGCACTTGGGGAGCTTTTAAAAGATAGTGATGCCTGGATACCTGCTCCAAGTAGTACCTCTGGGGATGGGGTCCAGACATCAGTCTATTTTAAAGCTCTTCAGCTGATTCTGTTGTGCAGTCAGAGTTGTGAACTGCTGAACGAGATGATCTCTAAGGTTTCTTTCCCTCTAACTTTCTGTGACTCTATAATGTGTTTTATAATTGCTTGAGATACATTGGCTTTGATCCAGAGTCCTTCCTACTTTAAAGGGAAATGTCCCCCAAATAACAATGGGAAGGTGACAGAAGAGCCATCCAGATGCTAGAACGGTGGATTCCATCTGTTCAGAGCCATGGTCCCTGTAAAAAGCCGGACATGATAGTTGGCACATTTAGAGAAACATTTTTTCCAGTCTTTTCTCTTAAAAAGGGTTGAGATTTTATATAAACAGAATCATACGTATGTAGCCTTTAGAGATTGGTTGTATTCACTCAGCATCATTTTCTTGAGATCCATCGAAGTTGTTGCACATGTCAATAGTTAATTCCTGTTTATTGCTGAGTAGTATTCCGTGGCAGGGATGTGCACAATATGTTTAACCATTCATCCATTGCAGAACTTTGGATTGGTTCCGAGTGTTGACTATTATGAATAAAGCTGCTACAAACATTCAAGTACAGGTATTTGCATGAACGTAAGCTTTATATTTGGGGGCATAAATGCCCAGGAGTGCAATTTATAGGTCACACCGTAAGTGCACGTTTACCTTTGCAAGAAACGGCTGCACTGTCTTCCAGAGTGGCTGTGCATTTTACCTCCCCACTAACAGTGTGTGAGCAATGTAGTTTCTCTGAAGCATTGCCAGCATTTGATGTTCTCACTATATTTTATTTTAGTTGTTCTGATAGGTATGTAGCTATCTCACTGTGGTTTTAATTTGCATTTTCCTCATGCAAATTAAACATCTTTTATGAGTTCAATTCTTTCAAACTCGTTGACTTTTTCTTTTTTTTTTTTTTTTGGCCCAGGATGTAATCTATCCTGTTGAGTGTTCCACGAGCACTTGGAAAAAATTTATATTCTGCCTCTGTTGGATAGTGTTCTACACGTGTCAATTCGATTATGTTGATTTGTTATATTGTTAATTTCTTCTGCATCCTTGCTGATACTCTGTCTAGTAATTCTGCCCATTGCTGACAGTAGGGTGGAGAGGTCCCCAACTGTAATTGCAGATGTTTTGTTTCTCTTTTCCTTTCTATCAAATTTTTGCTTCATGTATGTAATGAGGATCTGTGGTTTGGTGCATATACATTTAGGATTTTTATATTTTCTGGGTGGATTTATCCTTTTATCCTTATATAATATTCCTTTTTGTCTTTAGCAATTTTCTTTGCTCTGAAGTCTACTTTACCTAACATTAAGATGTTTATATAACATACCAATATGGTTACATTCATGTATTTATATGAAATATTACTTTACATAACATTCTTGAAATGGCATAATTATAGAGATGAATAATAGACCAGTGGTGGTCAGTAATTAGAATGAAGGGGAAAGGATGAAGCTGGCCATGGCAGTAAAAGGACAGCATGAGAGATCTTTGGGATAGATCTGTCCTGTATCTTGACTGTGGTGTGGTCACATAGATCTTCACTTGTAGCATTTGTGCACACTGTAAATTGCATAGAACTAAATACGTACACATATACATGCACACACAAATAAGTGTACGTGAAACTGGAGAAATCTAAGTTTGGTGGATTCTATCAATGTTTATTTTCTGGTTTTGGTATTACTCTATAGCTTTGCTAGATGTTACCATTGGGAGAAACTGGGTGAAGACTGCACAGGACTTCTCTATATTATTTCTGATAGCTGCGTGTGAGCCTACAATTATCTCAAAATAAAAAGTTGAGAAAAATGGAAGGAATTCTTCTTACTTTTGTGTATTTTTGAATTTTTCCATAGTAAAACATTTTGAAAATTGATAGGATATTAGAATAAATTCTGCTTTCTTTTTTTGTTTTACACATTTTTATTTATGTTTCCACATTTGTTTGATATTATAGACACTGGATGAAGACATTTAGCCTGGGACTTTGTGTATTTACCTTCTGGTATATCTGTCATTTTGGTATTTCAGGCTGAAGTCTGGCTTGGTCACATAGTAAGCCTCAAGGTACCCTCAGCCTGGGCAGGGGCCCCACTGCCTAAGTAGGCTCAGGTTGGAAGGTGACTTGCTTGGGAAGCTCACATGGCTATAATCACTCCCATTTGGTGCTCTTCTCACGCTGGTTTTCTTTCTTGAATTTGTTTCCCTTCTCTTCTCACCAATCCATTTGAGTACCTGAGAAAAGCCTCAGGATTTGGAGCCCAAAGGCATGGACTCTGCACCCAGCCTCACTGCTAAGTCCAGATTTGGGCAGGTCACAGGCCCTCTGAAAGTCCCAGTTTCCTCGCCCATTAACTGAAGGTCACTGTACAACCGTCATAGGGGGTTGCCTTGAGGAACCAATGAGAAGCCATGTTAAAGGATTTATCAGTGCACCATGCAAATGCAGATTGTAGTTATTATTAGATCCTTCTCCTGACTCTTCCAAAAAGCTCTTTAGCTCTGATTCCCTTAGGACACACAGATTGCTTGCACAGTTTTTATTGAACTTGGGACTATTTGGTGGCCACCGTATGCTTGTTTCCCCAACTACAGTGTGTTCTCCAGAGAGAAAGAGCTGTTTCTTCTGCTTTGGAGCAACTTTGGCAAAGCGCCCTCTCATCAGAGCCATGATATGAGGTTAAAAGAGGGATTCCAGACCAGATTAGCCTACGAGAAATGGGTGCTGATCTTCCAAAGACCTCAGGACCTCCCCAAGTGAACAGAGAATGCCCGACATGAGGTGTGTAGTCGGTAGGCAAAGCTGGGAAGAAATAGATGCTCTCAGGAGGGCTGGTGTGCGTTTGGAGAGATACCTGGGGAGTTAGACTTTAGCGGAAGGCCTGTTTATGCCCCTGGACATAGGCAGTGGGAAGGAACAAGATTCAGGAGACATTTCTTAGGTACTTCACCCCCTGTATTAGTTGGAGTCTCCAGAGAAACAGAACCAATAGAATACGTATAGATCAATAGAAAGAGATTTATTATGAGGGATTGGCTCACGTGATTATGGAGGCTGAGAAGTTCCATGATCTGCCATGCACAAGCTGGAAGCCCAGGAAAGCAGTGGCGTAGGTCCGACCCAAGCCCACTCCTCACACCTGGGGATTGAAGAACAGCCACTCACGAGCCCTGAATGCCCCCTCCCTTCTGTCCCAAGTGCCTCTGCTGCGAGGCATACCTGGAGTCCTGTGCCCTCCCTGCCTGTCCTGCCCTGGGCTCAGCCTCCAGCCTGGCCCCCTCGGGTCTCCTTTCACTGTGTCTGTAACTGTCACTCTATGTCCTCTCCGTGGCTGAGCCTTGTGGTCCTCCTCCAGGGGACATTCAGGCCTCACCCACGTCATCTCAACTTCTTTAGGGACTGGGTCAAGTTCCTTTTCTCCAAGCTGAGAGAAAAGTTCCTTTTCTGTAGCCACTGATCACACAGTTCTGGGTTCAAATCCTGACTCCACCACTTGGGTCTTTGTGTCCTCAGGCAAATTAAGTAACCTCTCTGGTCCTGCTTCCTCCTCTGCTGTAGGGGCTGATCAAACAACAAGGAATAAAGAGATCATGCAGTCAGGAGGTAATGCAGGTGAAGTGCCTAACCCAGAGCTTTTGACCCAATGAGTGCTCAACACATTCTGGCTGCATGATTTTCATTGCTGTTATCAACAGACATACAGTCCAGAACCATCAGCACCTCCTTCCGTGGCCGGGATCCTGTTGGGCGGGTGACCGAGCATGGATGGGTTGATGACCCAGCTGTCACCCAGGAAGGGGTGTCACACCAGGACAGCCTCCCCTGTGGTGAGAATTCTGGTGTATCAGCCTTCTCACTGATGCTGTGATTTTGAGATTCCACAAATGTCTCTCGCTGAGCAAATTACAGTGCGGCCGAAAAGGTCAGACATCAGGCCGAGACAAAGCAAAGCTCAGAACAGATAGCACATCCTCTCCCCATACACACACGCACACACACACGCACACACACATGCACACACACACGCAGCTCTGCGGAGCTCTAGGCTAGTGGGGCAGGAGTGTAAAGAGATCAGATGAGCGAGAACAGAAAGTGGCATGATGGCCACATGGACCGGCTGATTCCCTTGTCGGGAGGTGGATGGGAGCAGGGATTCTAGGTACAGGCTGCACAGCCCAGAGGGCGCATGTCGTCCCATGTGAGTTGGGCAGGGACAGATGACACAAGGGAGGGAGGGAAAGGAGTTCACTCGCCCCGGCCAGGGGGGTACCTGTCAGAAGACAATAGAGTGACCAGAGAGGTCGTGCACCGGGGAGACTCCCCTTGTAGGAGGTGTAAGCAGGAGGAAATCCCCCAGAGGGACCTGCCTGTGGGACCCTTAGCAGATGAAGGTGCGGGCAGAGGCGAAGTCACTGCTGACATCCCAACTGCCACCTTCGGAAGGGAAGTAGAGGCACCCCCATCTCCCCTCACCCTTCCTTCCTGGGACAAGACGAGGCATGGACTGGCCCCTGACAACCAGGCTGCCTTCCATGACAACCTAGGATGCTGCCACACCAGCACCGGAGGAGGAATCCCAGTCAGGCTTGCATAGCCTCAGGCAGCGCGTGAAAGGGGCTCGCACTGCATTAAAGGGAAATGAGTATTTGTTTTGAAATGTATTTAAAAGCTCCGGCTGGTTAATTATTTAAGGACTAGCGGGTATCTCAGCTGCCATGGAAACCTCTGGCTCTGTGATTCCTTCCCAGAACCCTCAGACGCCCCCCTGCAACACCCGCACACACACTCACACACTCACACGTTTGCACATACACCCGCACACACACTCACATACTCACAAAGACATACTCACTAGCATAAACGGCCACGCACATACTTCCATATACTCACACACATTCACACACACACAGACACACTTACACACAAATGCTCACACCCTCTCACACACACTCACAAACACATTCACACTCATACACTCCCACATCCACACTCACCCATTCACATAGACGCTCATGCAAACGCGTGCATTTACACGCTTGCATACACTCACACAAGTGCACACTCACACACGCTCAAGGGTTCTGTCAAAGCCCTCAGGAGAGGTCGCTGGAAGTGCTGTGTCTTTCTGCTGTCACTCTCCATGAAGCACACAGAGGCCACCCCAGGAGAGAGGAAGCATCCCAGGGCTTTTGCAGAAGGCTCTGGGATGTCCCTTCCAGCCCCTTCGCCTCCTTTGCACACAGAACGGGACACAGCACACCTCCCTTTCCAAACCACAGTCACGTACAGTTACAAATAGGCTATGCCACTAGCTGACTTGGCTCAGAGTCTGCCACGAAGTTCAGGGGAGGGGACAGTGGACCAGACACACTAGGGACTGCTGGGTCCAACTGCAGATGACCAACGGCACTTGCTAGCTGTGTGATCTTGAACAAGTGCCTTAGCCTCTCTGAGCTGTAATTTCCTCATCTGTCAAATGAGGCTCAGAACAGCAGAAACACCTTTCTATTTGGATTCTCTCATTTAGTCCCCCGAGCACCCTTGATGCAGACGCCATTTCTATCTTCATTTGCTGGGCGGTGAGGAAGCCCGGGCTCGGAAAGGCTGAGGAGCTCCCCCAAATGAAGCCACATGGTTTCCTACCAGAGGCCACTTCTCTGCACTCCCCTCTCCCTGCTGGTGGATCGCCGTGAGGACAGAGATGTGCCTGGCACATAAAGGGTGAGCCCCACCCTTCCTGTCCCCGCTTTGATCCTGAAGTATCTGGAAAGAGGCTCTGCACTCAGACCAGAGACAGGCGAAGGCTCACGGCAGCTACAGGGCAGGGGTCCTTGGCTGGAAAGAGAGTCCAGTCCAGGGCTCAAGTTCCCTTCCGAAGGAACTTCCCCAGAGCTGGAGAGCTGCCTCTCTTCCCTCCCTGCACGGCTGCAGCGCTGCACCACTGAACTATATAATTGCATATTTGTTCCTGTTGAGTCTTGAAATATTAGGGCCCAGTGTATAATTCCAGGGCTCCCGTACTGAAGATACGGCCATGTAACTACAAAATAAAAAGACAAATAATGTGGCCAGGGCTGCGGCCCATACAGCTCTACTTAATTAATGGAAAATTTTATTAAAAGCAGGCAGCAAACAGTCCACCCTCCGAAATCCAGCCTTCTTGCAGGATCCATAAAAAGATAATGATGCCTGCTGAATAAATCCTGCAACGGGTTTGACTAAGAGTCTCTCATAATACCGCATCCATGTGTGTTTTTGACTACTGTGTTTGCAGTGGGTCAGGGTGGGGCCACAGTGGCACAGCAAAGGCTAAAACTCCGTGGCCAGGAAGATGTTGGACCAGCCAGCCAGGAGGTCTTCAGGTGCCAGGGGCCTGCACCTCCAGGGAGAAAACATATCCGTGTCAGAACAGATGGATTGGAATCCAGGGAACTGGAGAGAAATCGTTGTACGCAGGATAGATGAGGTTCAGATGAGCAATTTGTTAAGAGTCACAGAGGCAGAAATTTCTGTTCAAAGAGCCCCAGAGTCAAAAGCTCAGAGGAAGGCAGGGAGGTGAAGTCTGGCCAGCAGGGGAAGGCAGGAAGGCAGAAGATGACTCAGGAGACCAAAGGGACTTGAGCCTGGGACAAACACCGTGCTGGCCAAGGAATTCTTCATGCATTCTCTAGGGGAGCCCCCAAAGGATCAGCACATGGCTTTTCAAAGACCTTAAATGGGAAGGCAAAGTTTGGTTGCCTCTAACCAAAAGGAGTGTGACATCAGGTGTCCAGAGAAGGAAACCTCAGCCAGGGATGGGGTGCAGGTCCCATAGGGCAAGATGCCTCAAAACAGAGGGTTATTTATTTACCGGTCACTTCCACGGCCCCTATGACGATACCAGGCTCTGCATGGAGGACCCCGCACATCAGCTCTCTCAGCACGACAGTCCTACAGGGTGTGTTCTGTTGCTACCTCACTGTCACATGTGAGGAGCTGAGCACAGAGAGGTGACATCGTTTGCCAAGATCATAGAGGCAGGAGGTGGTGATCTTGCCTGGGAGCAAAACCAAGCAATCCGGCTCCAGAGCCTGGAGGTCGAAGTCCAGAGAGGACCATTTGTGACACTCCAAGGGGGAAATGGGAAGATGGAAAGTATGGCCCTGGACACAGGGGGCCAGCACTGGGGCAGGCAGACGTAGTGCAGTCTCCCTCTCTGCCTCCCCATCTCT
>CAUYSK010101818.1:0-31102 GCA_963575035.1 Avahi laniger
ATTAATTTCTTTCTATTTTTGGTAGAGATGAGGTCTTGCTCTTGCTCAGGCTGGTCTCGAACTCCTGAGCTCAGAACGATCCGCCCACCTCGGCCTCCCAGAGAGCTAGGATTACAGGCGTGAGCCACCGCGCCCGGCCTAGATTTCTGCCCTTTATTGTTGGATATGCATGTGGTTTGGAGGCTGCTATCACAGTTCAAGGAGTTTACATTCTTACCTCACATTCAGCCAGGAATTAGCAGGCTGGATATTCTCTTTTGGATCACTCCTGAGAGGTTGGAACCTTGGGTATGTACGTAGTCTTCCAGACTTTTAGGGATGTGTGTGATCTTACTTTTGTGTGTGAACTTACTTGCCCCTGGGTCCTAGTAGCTTATTGTTCAGCCAGTGTTTGATCAGAGGTTGTGCTGAATTCTCTTGTGCCAGTGAGGCATCCTCCTTTTATTAATGGATCCGTGTGTGGCTTAGGGAATGTTTTCAAGTCTGCTCTCTATCCTGTTCTGATTGCTGCTGGGTGAGTGCAGCCTAGTGCATGTCCACAGCCTTTCTAATCCCTGGGATTGACTGTGATCCCAGAAGGGATATTTTTGGCTGTATCTTTCCCTGGAATAGAACTTCTGCAGCATGACCCAAGAGGGGATGAGAAACCTGCCTCTCTTGGGGTGAAGCTATAGTCTTAAACTGGAAGTTGGAGGGAGAGGGAGCTATTTCCTTGGCCACATCTGCTTGGAGTAGAGTACCTGGAATTCTGTTTCCATAAGGCAGAACTGGGGGTTGCAGGAGGGAGGGAGTTGTGGCCCAAATGTCATGGACTCTCACCATTCTTACCAGGATTTAGTAGACTTTCTATTTGCTGTATGCCCTTTGGACAATTTCCAGAGACTTTAAATGGTCGTTTATTATAATTTCCTCCAATTAAGTTGTTGTTTTGTGTAGAAAGAGTTGGCCAATCTCTTTATTCCACCATTCCAGAAATCCTTCCCCAAGTTGTTTGTAAATATGCTATAACTCCTTTGCATAAAGCCAGATGTTGTTCTTCCTTATCAGTTCATATTTACTCTATGCATGGCCCTAAGAATCTTCCTGATTCTGTCGTTAAGATTTGTCCAGTGGAATAAAAAGTAGCAAAACACCTTGAATTCGCTTCCCCATATAAGCAGTGAGGGAGGCCTGCTCTGTGCTTAGACCCTGGCCTGCTGCTGGGCACTGCACTGGAATGGGCCCTCTGCACTCTAGGAGCCAGAAGAAACCTCAATGAGAAGCAAGCAAGCAGCTCATTATCAGGTACCTTGGGGTATAACATATGATTTGGGGCCGAGATGGTGATTCCTACAACAACATCTGTGCCAGTTCAGGGGGAGAAAGGAGAGGAGTTCAGAGGCAGATCCTGAACTGCCAGGCCTTGAAGAACCAGGCCTTTACCTTGGTCTGGGATTGGGATGTTGACAAGGGCTTGGGGGAGTGTTTAGGGAATTTCACTTGCTCCAGGAGAGTGAAAACATGATTATTTGTGGAGCATGCAGGGGCTGTGAGGGAGCCAGCTTGGCTGGACAGGAGGGCTGGGCTGAGGGACATGAGGTTGAGTGGGGTGGACCAGGAAAATTCTTCTGGCCACTGTATGTGACATGCATGGAGGAAGGGAGCCTGAGCCCCTGGGAACGAGTGGAGGCTATAGTCACAACCCAGAGCCCCATCTTGAAACAGTGACAGAGATAGTCTGAGACAGAAAAATGGCCCACCAGAAATGAGGAAGGAGTAGATGAGGAGCCATCTTCAAGCCCTGGTCAAGGCAGAGCAAGAAGCCCCAGTTGTTTTTTCTTAATTCCTATGGTATAGTCAGTGACCACTGGCAGATACCAACTCTGTATTAAAGAAACCGCTCTAGGGGAGCAGACAGGAGAACTGGTTCTCCATGAGGAAGGCAAGTAGGGAGGGCCCTGGGCTTCAGAGAAAGGAAGCCACAGGAAGGTGGCCTGGAAGTATGGCCAGGAACATTGGAGGAACAGAGGATGTCTGCAGTGCAGGTAGCCATCATTAGAGCTGCCTGGATGTCACACATGAGACCTTCTCCCCAAAGATTCTGCTGGAGTTAAGGAAATTCTCACTTGAACTTCTGAGCATGACAGTCTCCCATGTACTTGGCTCTGCTTTCCTTTCCAAGGCTTTATTAGAGTGACCAGAAGCCTGGAGAGACCTTAATAAGGGCATGGCTTTTTTGAGATTGGTCTTCTGAGTACAGTACCTCCTCCAATGCTATTTTGTGGCTCTGTGTCTTGACCAAAAAGTTTGACGGTTAAGCCAAATCCGGCAAATAGAGCCTAAGGCTTGGGTGATAGTACCAGGAGCAGGTTCCCCTTGAGACCATTTTCCTCATTAAAGTTACTCCACGGTATCTCCTTCAGAGTGAAGGCTGATTCTAGGTTTAGCCTGGTTTACGTCCAGTTGCAGAATGACACCACGAGAACAGTTTTCCAGTTTTTTGTGTGTACCACTAGTATGGTTAGCTTCTGAAGAATTCATTCTTTTATTTTTCAATAGTTATTAGATTTCTGGAAACTGTACGATTTGTTTAAATGAGTCACAGCATTCGGCTGAAATAGAGAGGACTCCATCTGGTGCCTTCGCGTGGTCCCCAGCTCTGTTCTCTGTGACTGAACTGTAAGGGAAACAGGAGAACTTGCTGTTCCTTGTACTCACCATGACTAGCCCTGTCTGTCGGCACAAGCCTTGCCCAAGTAAAGATATGTGAAGTAGACACTGTTTCCTGAGAGCCTTTCAACTTGCGATCCCTGAAGTGAGCCCACTGTGTGTGGGTGAGTGAGAGTAGAGGCAGGAGCCAAGGGCTTCTTGTCCACTGCACTCTGCCGGCTCTTTCCTTGGAGTGCCCTTGAGTTTGTCCCTTGGGTGTCAGAAAGAGGAGCATCTGCTGCAGGGATGATTTCCTCAGGTCTTTTGGCATGCCGTGCCCTGATGCTCTCCTCTGTGTCCCTGGGGCAACAAGAAAACTTATTCCAGGCTGGGCGTGGTGGCTCGTGCCTGTAATTCTAGCACTTTGGGAGGCCAAGGCGGGAGGATTGCTTGAGGTCAGGAGTTTGAGATCAGCTTGAGCAAAAGCGAGACCCTGTCTCTACCAAAAATAGAAAAAATTAGTCAGGCATGGTCGCAAACACCTATAGTCTCAGATACCTGGGAGGCCAAGGCAGGAGGATTGCTTTGAGCCCAGGAGTTGGAGGTTGCAGTGAGCTATGATGACACCACAGCACTCTGGTCCAGGCCAAAGAACAAGACCCTGTCTTGAAACAAAACAGACTCATTCTGACTAAATTGGCTCTCTGAAGACAGGTGGCAATACCTCAGATCAGGAAGGATCATGGGAGCATGAAACAAGACAGGGGAAAAGGCACAGGCTTAGGGGAAGAGAGACCTAGGTACCAATCCTAGCTTTGCCTTGCACACAACACTTCCTCTGTTTAAATCTTGGTTTCCTCATCTGGACCTCCAGCACAGAGCTGTTATGAGGATTAACTGAAACAATTGATGTAAAGTGTCTGGCATGTGCTAAAAAACCACCAGTTCCCTGACCCTCCCCCATGGTCTGGCCTACTCTCTTCTGCACACTCTGCCCCTTCATAGTGACAGATCGTGCTCATGTGCACAGTGAAAGCAGGGCTTGCTGTGAGTTGGGGCACAGCACAGAAGATGCTGACATCCCACACAGTTCCCTGCAGCGTTGCTCCTGGAGCCTCGTGCTCCGTCAGGAGATCGGCCTGACCCATTTGGCCGTACCTGCCTCTCACTGGGCAGCTGGGGCCTGGCTTTCCGCACCCGTGGCCAGGGCTGGGCCCATCAAGTCACGCCCCTCCACTGCTGGCTCCTCCAGGATAAGCATCCTGAGAACTCTTGAGGGGCACAGGCCTACTCTGCAGCTTTCCTTTTCAATGATAGTCCTGGACACATTGGTCTCTGAGCTGTCATGGGAAGTGCCCTTGCCTCTGTGACTCGTTCATCTCTGGTCATTGGTGGTGTGCTGCCTACTTGGGACCTTGATGGATTCTTCTTCCAGTTGACGTGGCTGTGTGGCCCTGTGAGCAGATGCCACTAGTTTTGCCTGATTCCTTCTTCAGTTTCCTGACTTCGCAGGGTGTTTTGCAGGAGTTGCCTGCCAAGGTTGCCGCCCTAGGCAATACAGGCCTGTTAGATTATATCATGATGACTGAATTAGCAAATGACTAGAGCCCTGTCTAGAAGGATTGCCATGTGTGAGGAGTGCTGAGTGAGTGGACCCTGGTGGGTCAGGGAGAGAATGACTATCTGCAGGTTTGTTGGTGGGTTAGGTGAAGGCAGCCTCAAAGCAGGAACAAGGTGAGTAGAAGAGGACCTCTGCAGCCCATCTGAGGCATTCTCTGATATTATGCAGGGATTCTCTCTCTCTCTCTCTCCCCCGCCCCTCTATTGAAGTAAAAACCACATTACGTAAACTTAACCAATTTAAAGTGAACAATTCAGTGGTATTTAATACATTCACAATGTTGTGCAACCACCACCTCTATTTAGTTCCAAAACTTTTTTATCACCCCAAAAGAACCTCCATACCCATTAAGCAGTTGCTCCTTATTTTCCCCTCTCCCAGCCCCTGACAACCACTCGTCTTCTTTCTGTCTCTATGGATTTATCTAGTCTGGATATTTCATGTAAATTGAATCATAAAATATGTGGCCTTTTGTGCCTGGCTTCTTTCACTTAGCATCATGTTTTTGAGGTTCATCCACATTGTAGCATATATCACTACTGCATTCCTTTTATCTTGTTTTGTTTTGTTTATTGTGGTAAATTATACATCACATGAAGTGTACCATTTTAACATTTTTAAGTGTACAGTTCAGTGGCATTAAGTACATTCACATTGTTGTGCAGCCATTACTGCCATCCACATCCAAAATTTTTCCCTCATCCCGTACTGAAACTCTGTACCTGTGAAGTAGTAGCTCCCCATTCACTCCTCTCCCAGCCCCTGGTAACTACTGTTTTCCTTTCCATCTCTATGGATTTGACTATTCTAGGTTTCTAGGTACCCCATAAAAATGGAATCATATAGTGCTTGTCCTTCTGTGTGGGGCGTGTTTCACTTAGCAGAATGCCTTCAAGGTGCATCCATGTTGTAGCATGTGTCAGAATTTCCTTCCTTTTTAAGGCTGAATGATACTCCGTGTAGGTATACACCACATTTTGTTTATCCGTTCCTCTATCAATGGACATTTGGGTTGCTTCCACCTTTTGGCTAGTGTGAATATCACAGGGCTTCTTGAGCACTGCAGCAGTCTGGTGGACAGCTGGAGGGGTCTGCTCCCATTTTCCAGGCCTCCCAGATCTATATTTCCTTCTCGCATCCCTCTAGCCACACTGGCCTGCTTGCTGCTCCCTATCTGCAATGCACATCCCCACCTCAAAGGCTAAAACCTTGTCATTTCTTCCCCTGGGATGCCCTTCCCTGGGCCTTGGCATGCCCCTACCAGAATGTTTGCATGGCTCTGCTCAGGTGTCCTCTCTTCAGAAGCACTCCGCTCTGACCCACCAGGGTAGTCTTCCTCCTTTCTCATCCATGTTGTTCTTCTAAGCACCTGTCATACTCTGAATGAATTGGGCTTCCCTATTTGTCTTCCTGGTCTTTGCCTGTATCCTGCACCATAAAAAGGTGAGTTCCATGAGCTGAGTGGCCTTGTCTGCCTTGCTCATTGCTAGGCAGCCAATGTCTGCAGTACAGCCCAGGGCCAGCTGTCCAGTAGCTCCCCACAAGGATCTGATGCTTAGTGAAACTGCACACTTGTGCTATTCTGGCCACCACTGAAGCCCTAACCCCCTTCCGTCTCCCCCTCTTGTACTTGGATCTATATTCACTACATTTTCCATCCCAGGCACCCCACTCTGTTCTCTGGAACTCCCAAGCTACCTGGATCTCCAGCACCTTCCCCAGACATTCCCTCTACCTTCTGCCAGGTAAAAACCTGGTCATAGCTGAGTATGCAGTATTCCCCTCACCCCCTCAGTACCCCCTCCGTCCAGGCTGTCTGGACTCCCATGCACTTGCTGGGGGGCCTTTGGGCCTACTGCATGAGACATGGGCCATACAGTTCTACCACTATCTTTCCCTTAGCATTGCTGGCTGGACTTGTCATTATGTCCCACTTCCCTGAAGACTTTGGCATTAGAATCCCAGGCTTCCTGCCCACTCCACTTGCTGTCAAGCCAGGGAAGGAAGAAAGGGAGGAAGGCAAGGCTAATGTTTTTCTCAGTGCCTACTGTGTACCTGGCACTGCTCTTCCTCATGCTGGCATGGCCCTGGCCCTTCTGTTGGCTCAGTCTGGCCCAGGCACTGTGGGCATGGTGATCCAGGGCTGGGCTACTCCCTCAGAGCATTTGCCCTTCCCTTTGGAAGCAGGCCTTGGCAGTGTGGTGCTCATTACTCAGTGGCTAGCTATGCCATGGAGAGTGTGATCACACATGCACTCACATGCTCAAATACACATGCATACAGTACATGTGCACACTCATGTGGATGCACACACCAGCACACACACATGCCCCCACACATGTGTGCATACCGTGTCTCATCATGCTTTTTTCTCAGGTCTTAATCACCACTCTCAGATCCACAGGCAGATATTTCCCTTATGAGAACATCTGTCTTGATGGAGTTTAGGCCCCAGTAGCTGAGTTTGAAGCTCTCAATGTGTGAAAACATGTCAGGTAGGACCATGGGCATCCCTGAGCCTCTGCTCCCCAGACACTGAGCCCTGGGAAAGGAGGAGAGTAAGGAGGGAGCTCCTGGTAGTTAGCGAGAGGGAGAGCCTCTCCTAGCCAGCGGTGGGTCTAGCCACCTGAAAGGGATTTATGGCTCCTTGGATGGGAGGTTTTCGCTTTATCCCAGGCCTTCAGGGCTGTAATTACCCCCACATCAGGCTGAGCAGTGAGGGGGACAGAGAATGAACTTCTGAGGCAGGAGGGAAGAATGGGAAGGTGTGGAAGCATGGCGGGGGGCATCTCCTACAGGAAGCCTTTCACTGGGCAGTCTCTGCCAGTGGGAGACAAGCTCCCTGAGAAGCCAATAGGGGAATTGTCCACAGGAGAGATCTAGAAATGAACCCCCCAGCACTTTTCTGGCCATCACAATCTGAGAGAAGGAAAGGTGGGAGCCAAGGTGGCATCGATCAGTATTAGATTTCTTCTGAGTTAGACCTCTCAGATGTGAAAAGCAAGAAAACCAGAGAGGAAAGATTGCATGTTGGTAAAAAAGGAAACTGAGCCACCATCCATGTACATTTTTCTGCAGCTAGACTAACAGGTATGTAACAATTGACATGGTAATGTTAAAGGCTGGAAAGATGGTTAATGGCTTTCCTTTCCTTCTTAAAAATCCTTTGATATTGCAGTAAGTGTTATTTAGAAGAGGGGTATTTTTTCTGCTGGAATCTTGAGTCTTATTTACCATCTTGAGATGGCTTTTTAAAAATCATTCTTATTGTTTTTCATAAGCCTTATAAAGAATGGCATTCAGTTGTTCAACACTTCTTTAGCACCATCCCTGCCTGGGCGTTTGGCCTCATGCTGCATGCAGGTGAGGGGAGAGAGAGGCCAGAGGGCCTACAGACACACAAGGAGCCTTCCCTGCATGAAGCCGTGAGGAGTCTGCAGGAAGGCACAGCAGATTTCTGAGAACTGAGAAATCTTTTTTTTTTTTTTTTGAGACAGAATCTTGCCCTGCCACCCAGACTAGAGTGCTGTGGCGTCAGCCTAGCTCACTGCAACCTCAAATTCCTGGGCTCAAGCGATGCCCCTGCCTCAGCCTCCCAAGTAGTTGGGACTGCAGGTGCATCACCATGCCTGGCTAATGTTTTCTATTTTTAGTTGCCTGGCTAATTTTTTTTCTTTTCTATTTTCAGTAGAGATGGGGTCTTGCTGTTGCTCAGGCTGGTCTTGAACTCCTGACCTCAAGCGATCCTCCTGTCTTGGCCTCCCAGAGTGCTAGGATTACAGGCGTGAGCCAGTGTGCCCAGCCAAACTGACCCAGATGAACTGGGGAATCTGGTGAGGGCCCATAGAGAGCAGGATGCTTGAGCTGGGTTTTAAGGAAAGGGCCTTGCAGAAAGAGAATAGAGCATGAGCCGTTAGAAGTAGGGGTCAGGGGAGGAGCCTCAGGAGTTACTGCCTGAAAGCAGTACAGGACGAGGAAATTGCCTAATAGAAGAGGCTGTAGGTGGTGCATCCAGGATGGGGAGGTAAGCCTAGATGTGCTGCTGTTCAGTGTCTCCACCTACGTGCAATGGGGTTGGTGGCAGCACCCTTGCACCAACTTGGATGGGAAGAGTCAGCATTTAGCACAATGTGGCCTGCATAAGGCTTCAAATGTGTAGTTGTGATGGTGGCAGCTGCCACAGGAAAGCCAGCCCTTTTTCAAATAGGCTTTCTGAGTGAGACTTCTGAGCAGGGCCTACCCTCATGTCTCTGTCCCAGACTTCAGAGTCCTTTCTCTCCCAGACTTGCCTATCATTGGCCTGGGATCCTTGTAGGCGTCAGGATTACTGGGGCCTCTTTCTTCCATGCCCATTGTGTCAGCCACCACTACCACAGTGAGCTTCTGATTCCCGGATCAATCCTGATTCTACTGGTCATTCAGTCCACAAACATCTACTGAGCCTGCTGTGGGCTGGGCCTTGTGCCAGGCTCTGAGGACTCAGAGTTCCCCATGTGTGGAAGAAAGCCAGATGGCTCACTTTTCTCTGGAGCTGCTCCCTTTCCCCATGTTTTCATCCGGGGTTTTCTCTGACTCCGCCAGCCCACATTTGTCCTTCTGGGAGCCCCTGGACCTACTGTCCCCTCCTGGCACAAACATGGGTGCACACTCACATCCTCATTATTTTGTGTGTGACAGATGGAGTTTTGTGTGTGAGAACACTTGTTTTGAATTCTTCTGGTTGCAATTAATTTGAAATTGCAGGACAAAGGTAGAGTTCAGAGGGTTTCTCTCTCATTTTACTACCTGTTATTTCTAGTGCCAAGAGCTGCCTGACTCAAACCAGTGCTGCAAGCCCTTTGTCCAAAGGTGGGATTCTTCAGCTGTTGCAACGGCCCTGCCCAAGAGCTATCACAGTGTCCCAGATTGTGGGGGCAAACAACAGAGGGTGGGTTCCAACAGAGTGACTCTGGGGGATGAGTGGGGGTGGGAAAGTTCTGACCCTATTGTTTTAGAACCCTAAAGTTCTATTGTTTTACTCAAAGCTAGAACTAAGGGTCATAGGTGATCCCCAACACAATGTATTTTACTGTTTTTGAGTTACAGATAAATTTTTCCTTTTTGTTCCCCCCTGAGACAGAGTCTTGCTCTGTTGCCCAGGCTAGAGTGCCGTGGCATTAGCCTAGCTCACAGCAACCTCAAACTCCTGGGCTCAAACAATCCTCCAGCCTCAGTCTCCTGAGTAGCTGGGACTACAGGCATGCACCACCATGCCCGGCTGATTTTTTCTATTTTTAGTAGAGGTGGGTCTCGCTCTTGCTCAGGCTGTTCTCAAACTCCTGACCTCAAGTTATCCTCCCACCTTGGCCTCCCAGAGTGCTAGGATTACAAGCATGAACCACCGTGGCTGGCCAGAGAAGTTTTTAACATGGGATGAACAGACATTACTTTGATGTTTCTTTCTCCTCCCAAATAGATAATAGATATAGTTTTTGAATTCCATTGATTTCCTATGAGAATGGTGTCAAGAGGTTTCATGCCAGGTAGGGTTTCCTTAGAAGTCTTCCCTGCAGGCTCTGGGAAGCATCATACACTAGGATGTTTCTGGGTCCACTCCAGTCCCCTAAAGCATAGCAAGTGTTTAGCTAATTCATGTATCAGTGATGCAAACACTGGGTTATCTTGCTAACTGCATCAGTGGCTGGCCTCTGGCTCCCTTCCTGTGCCTAAAGCAGGGCCGGGTGTGAAGTAGGCCCTTAGCCATATTTGTGGGCTAAGGATGTGTCCTGAGGGCAGGCTGAATGCTGAGTCTCTTTTCAGTACTGGGTCTGAAGGAACTTGTTGAGGTTTCAGGGCCAGAGTCCTGGCTTCTGCCCTGCTGGTAGCAGGAACGCAGGGACTGAGGACTGCTTCCTCTTTAGTCACATAGGCTTGTGGTTTTCTCTTAGCTTATCTCAATTTGCTGATTGCAGCAGAATTTGGAAGAGAGCTGAGAAGCACAGCACTATCCTCTTGGTAAATGGTTGTAGTAGTAGAATTTGCAGTAGCTAGATTCTGAGAAAAGCTGTTTCAGCTTTATGTAGTAACTTCTAACTCCTGATTAGAGTTTCCTAGCTTTAGGAGCTTTCTCCTTGGGTCAGAAAACTGGGATGCTGCACAGCTCAAAGTTGTGCCCCATGTGGGGTCCCAATGTGCATATCTGCAAGGCTGGGGCATGCAGGAGGCTCAGTGGCTTGGGCTGCATCAGAGCTTCTGGGCACTCTCAGAAGACAGGGTTGGGAAATGTGAACAGAGGGATGGCACTGGGGCCAAGGCTCCTGAGAAGGCTATGAACAGGTGGCTAAGAATTTGCCTGGCCAGCCTGGTGTCCCCTCAGAAAGCTGAGCTTGGTAGGGGAGTCCATGGAGATATCTGATTGGCCTGGAGGCACTACAAAGGGTGCCCCAGTCACTACAGACTGGAAAGGCTGGGAAGGTCTTAGTGCAGGGATGCACTGTGATTTGCCCAGAGAAATGTCATTGTCCTGGGTTCAGTCCTTATGGTGTCTAAAAGAGTCCCTAACTTGGGGCCCTCATTTCTTCTGGTATCCCAGGTCAGGGCTATCTGGAAATCCTAGGAGATGATAGAGGAAGCCCTTTAAGCAGCTGCTGAACTAGTTCTTGGCTCTGGGCAGTGACTTTGGCCTGGCCACTGACCTGCCTTCTCTTCCCTCCTCTGGCCCTCTCAGCTCCCAGCATGGGTCCCCACTTGTCCTGGCTCCCCCAGGAATCTCCTGCTAATGAGCTATTACCAAATTTTGATGATTAAGTAGGAAAAAGGGCATTAGGGCATTAATTGCAAAGCTATAACGCTCTCCCTTCCACTGAGTCCTAGCTAAAGAAGCCAGCTTTTTTACAGCACTGTAGGAAAATCCAATCTTTAGATCACTTCCCCTTGGAATTTGTAAATAATTGGTTGAACTATACCTTTGTAAAAGATGAATGGCATAAATAACGACTGTTTAACTCACCTAAAAAAAGAAGTTGCTTTTAAGCCTTAGCAGGATCATTTCCTAAAAACCTTACCTAATTACAAATTGTTTTTCATCAGTTATTTATAATAGCCTATGGAACTTCTGCTTCCTTCAACTGGCAAACATAGACTGTACCTACATTAGGTTCTAGGAACTCCTGTCCTCACTGGGGTCTCAATCTGACCTGAGAGACAGAAAGCAAGCAGATAGTGCCCCACAGGGGGTAGCACTGGGGCTGGGCTGGTGGAGGATCCATAGGGAAGGAGACCCCAGGGAGCAACCACACCAGAGGTTGAGTTCAAATGGTGCTATAGAGGCATTCAGCTAGCCGTTTGCAGAGCCTACACACATGGATGCAGGAAGACACCTGGCTTATCAGTGAGGTTCCAGGCCTCAGGCAGGGTTTGCATGCAGGGAGCATGTGGGTAACCATCAAGAGACAAGACAGGGGCCCTCTGGTCAAGGGCCAAGTCAACCATTGAGGAGTTTGGCCTCCATGGGCTTCAAGAGAGATTTGGGTACCTGCCAAAATCAAACAAAAATGTTTATGAGTGAGTATATTTTTCCCCTAGGGATAAGATCTAAGGTTTTAAATCCTATTTGTAAAGGGGTTGATGCTTTAGAAAACTCAAAATTTGCACAGGTAGAAAGCCAGGGAAAGATGGCATTTGTTTTGGATTGTAAAATGTCTTCTAGTTGAGTATGATTAAATAAAAGCATCTCTTTGCTCAGTCTCTTTACTGAACTAACTGAAAACTGCAAGTTCGAGAAACAGAAATGAAAACTCTGCCTTCAATAAAACTAACAAACACCCATAACTTGAAACATAATAAAAAATAAATGGTTTCTAAGTATAGAAAAATCAGTACAGAATGAGGGAAGATCTTGGGAAGGAAAACTTGTCTCTGTGGAACTAGAGCAGAGAGGTTACAGTTCAGAGGGCCAAAACCAACACTCCCCTTCTTGGACTGGTTAGCAAAACAAAGATATGTAGGGAAGCTTAGGGAGCATCTCTGATAGGGAGCTGGCAGGCCATAAACTGCCAGCAGCCTAGAAAATGGAACAACAACAGAAATTTAAAATAGGTATAATTGGTATCTCTGGAGAAGAGAACAAAACAAGTAGAACATAGAAATATTCAAAGATGTAATAGAAGAAAACTTTCCCCTCTGAAATAAAGGAACACATAAATCTTTACTTTGAAAGGCCATACTGAATTTCAGGAAAAATAGATATGGCGTGAATATTCATCCCTAAAACACATCTTGGTGAAGCTATTGAACTTCAAAGAGAAAAAAAGAACTCTATTGTATCTAGAGGGATAATGTTAATGTATTTATAAAGGGAGAAAATTAGGCTGGCTCAGAGCTCCCCACAGTAATGATCAATGGTAGAAAACAGAGTGGCTATATCTGCAAAGTCCTCAGGGAAATAAATGTGAGCCTAGAATGTTATATGCAGCCAAGCTGTTATTTAAATTTAAAGGTCACAGAGGCATGGTCAGACATTCAAGAACTCAGGGAACTTGGTTCCTATGAGCTCTTTTTAAATGAATGAATAAAAACTTCTCCGGAAAAATTCCATAATACATAAATGGAGATGCTGTGATCAAAGGACTAGGAACCCCTCAACAGAGTCCTTAGACTAAGAGGATTGCATCCACCACTCACTCGCCCTCAGGCGAGCTGTTAATTGTACAATGCTTGTCACAGACACCATGGTGCAAGAGACATTCAACCTTCAAAGTTACACTGATCTCATGGCATTTGAGGCTTCAGCTGACTGATGGCCACATACAGCTCTTGTGACTCTGGGAAAGCCATGGGATGGAGACTGAGGGAAAGGTCAAAGGTAAACACTACATGAACCACTACTGTATACCCACTGATCTCTTTCTAGTAGAGGATGAATTTGGTCTGAGAAGGGCCTGGCCTAATCCGAGTGAGACAGTCCAAGAAGCTAGATATCACTTGAGGTAGGTCTAAGAACTTGGTTTTGTTCTATACCATGGATGACAAGTCCATGGCCTTTGTGCTTAATTGATGATAACAATCTTTCCCCCTAATCTTTCCCAACCTGGCCTTCCAGGCAGTCACTACTAATCAATTGGAGTTAGGGGAAAATTATTCTTATTTCCCATACTTTCTCTGGATTCTGGAGACTGGCCGGTCCTGAAGGGAATCAAGGGAAAATCAGATTGCTCTGAGAGATGTTGTCTACCCAGCAGACCTACTCAGGCCTCAAGGCCTGGGGCATGAGGTCCCAGGGCTTGCTCGTGTTGCAATTATGGCCTGGCTCCCCACTGCTCCCAGACTCTGGTGGTCTCTCCTCTGATGCTAACAGCTTTCCCTGGCCCCTGTGTTCTATGACAGCAACTCTTATTCCTCCTACCAGTCCCTCTTGCTAATTCTGTCCTTGCTGACCCACCTGCAGTCTCATACCAAACTCTTTCCCTCAGTAACAGCAAAGCAGTCAGAGCTCACTGCCTTAAACATGTTCTCTGTTGGCTCAAACAGACTGGCCTGGGATCAATTGATGCTTGTTGTTTGGCCACAGGAAGAGTCTCAACTGCTAGAAGTTTTTGAGTGGGAAGGATGAGTGGAGTTGGTGGATACCTGGTAACACTAATGGCTCTTTTATACGGGTTTGTCTGCTTAGGAATGTGAGTGCCTGTATGCCCAAGTGCCTTAGTACACACTTGCTATGGGGGTCATCACCAGGCTGGCATGGTGCTTTGTCCTCACCTGTACCAAGGAGGAGCTAGCTCTTTGGGTTACTCTGGGGTCTTGTGGGTCTTGGAAACTTACCTTCTAAGTGAGACCACAACTTAAAGGGGCTGGGAAGTTAAGAAGGGAAGATATCAGCCTTAAGGGGAGCTCTGCTTATAGCATGACATCCCTCCCTGCCCAGGAACCCTGGGTGTGGCATCTTCCCCCCTCAGTACCTCAAAGGCTTTGAGCCCATGATGCCAGCTTCCTGTCCAATCACAGGCTCCTACTGAGTGGTGTGGCTGAGCGTTATGGAGATTTTCACTGCTGTTGTCAGCCAAGCAAATTCTTTTTGGTCTATAGGCAAAAAGGAAGTCTGGTAGCCAGCCCCCGAGGGCCTGGAGCCCCTCTGCCACTGACTTAAGTACACCTTCCATGGACCAGGGCTGGGGGCAAGAAAGAATCAGGTCTGGGAAACCAGCAGAGACTACTTTCAAGATTGGGGATTGGGAGTTTAAGAATTTCCTCAGCAGTGGCCTAACGTATGTTGGGGATGCACAAGCATGTTTGATTGTTCGGGCCAAACTAAGGCACATATGCCAAGGGGTGGGAAGAAAAGGAACAAGGCAGAAAATATGAAACCTTCTATTTATATTTCTTTTCTTTTTTTTAATTTCAAAGTATTATGGGGTACAGATAATTTTGGTTACTTGGATCACTTTTATAATGCTTGAGTCATGGTTGTAAGAGTGCCCGTCACCCAGATATTGTTCATTGTACCTATTAGGTAGGTTTTCACCTGTCCCCTTCTCCCGCCTCCCCCGTCATTGATTTCCATTGAGTTTTACTTCCCTCTATGCACATGTATGCTCATTGGTTAGTTATAATTTAATAGTGAGTACATGTAGTGTTTGTTTTTCCATTCTTTACATACTTCACTTAGGATTATGGTCTCCAGTTCCATCCAAATTGTTGCAAAACACATGAAGTCATCCTTCTTTATGGCCGAATAGTATTCCATGGTGTACATATACTACATTTTGTTAATCCACTCATGAATTGATGGGCATTTGGGTTGATTCCACAGCTTTGCTATTGTGAATTGTGCTGCAATAAACATTTGAGTGCAGGTGTCTTTTTGATAAAATGACTTTTTTTCCTTTGGGTAAATACTCAGTAATGGGATTGCTGGATCACAGGGTAGGTCTGCTTTTGGTTCTTTGAGGAATTTCCATACTGTTTCCATACTTCCTCAATGGAAAGAGGTTGTACTAGTTTGCAGACCCACCAACAGCGTATAAGTGTTCCTTTCTCGTTGCATCCACACCAGCATCTATTGTTTTTGGACTTTTTAATAAAGGCCATTCTGACTGGAATAAGATGATATCTCATTGTGATTTTAATTTGCATTTCCCTGCTGATTAGTGACATTGAGCAGTTTTTTCATATGTTTATTGGCCTTTTGTCTATCTTCTTTTGAAAAGCTTCTGTTCATGTCTTTTGCTCACTTTTTAATGAGGTTGTTTGATTTTTTCTTGCTGATTTGTTTGAGTTCTTTGTAGATTCTGGTTATTCATCCTTTATTTGATGTATAGCTTGGGAACATTTTCTCCCATTCTGTAGGTTGTCTATTTGACCTGTTATTTCCTTGGCTGTGCAGAAGCTTTTTGATTTAATCAGATCCCATTTATTTTTGTTGTTGCTGTGATTGCCATTAATACATTTATTTTCAATCTCATCCTTTAAAACTTTTCCATTTGGGAAGGTGGGTTTTATCTGTAATATATATGCATGTAATTGGTAGATAAATATTCATTTGTTGGGGATGCACAAGCATGTTTGATTGTTAGGGATGAATGATCAAAAAGGTGGGACACCACTGCCTTGAGGGCTGGGCAGGTCAGGAAATGTTTTTTCATGTGAAAATTAAAATGTTTTCTAAGCCCAAACTTTGTGAATTATCACATTCGTTTCTGAGAGAGGAGCTCCAGGACCCAGGACTGGCCCCTGGCACCCACTGTTCTACAGCCTCTGCTTCTCTGCCTGAATGTGCAGGGACCACTGGGGTGGCCCAGTGATCCCCCCTGCCATGGGCCTCAAAGGAGAGTATCCTCCCACAGCATCTGGCCAGCCATAATTGCCCATTACAGAAAGGTCAGCCATGAATTTATCAAAACCTTGTTAGAAGCTGTGGGGCTCTGCTGGCTGCTCTAAGGGAAGCAGTTTCCCTAAGTTCACTGCCCTCTTGGTGAACAAAGATAGCCATTTATTAATGAGAAACATTTCCCTTATAAATGTTCAACTGGAGGCAGTGGGGGGCATGCTCTGGAATGCTGCCTTCTGGGGCCCAGCTTGGTTTCCCTCTGGGCACACAGGCTCCATGCCTCCCTGCTTTTCCTTCCCCTCTGCCTCAGCCTGGGCAGGTCCTCCCCACTGCAGCTGCCAGAGGGACTGCAGGCTCCTTCCTGCCATAGACCGGGGCAGCCTCATCTTTCCCTAGGACCCTTCCCTTATGGATGTACCTGGGATCTGGAGCATCTTTTAGTCACTGGGGCTTATTGGCCTCAGGCCTGCCCTGTGGGTTTCTGGCATAGGGGAGCCCAGATTCTGACCAGTGCAGTCTGGGTTATTTCTCTCAGCTGTGGTCATGACATAGGACAGGAGGCCACAGGGGTCCTGAGGGTTGGTGAGGGGAAGGCTGACTGAATTGGCTTTGTCTCCCTTCCCAACAGCCCTCCTGTGGCCAGGGGGCTCCTTTCCTGCCATGGCAGACAGCTTTGGTTAAGACTGTTTCTGATCAATTAATAGCCCTAAATGCTGAAAGGAAGGAAAGCTGGTAGCAATCTGGCTTTTTCTACATCCTCTACTGTTCTTGGCCATCTTAAGAAAATATTTCTCCCTAGATAAGGCATTGTGAGTCTCCCCTTTTGGCTTCTAGCCATTCCTTCATATCTCTGCCCTCTCCCTTTTCTGCACCTGCCTGTCCTCCTGTGTCTTTGCTTTGTGGCTGTGTTCCTCTCCCTTCCTTGCTTACCTCTCGTTATCCCAGTCCTCCCCAAGTAGTAGGGCTCCCAAGGCTGCTGGGAGGAGCATTGGCTTCAAAGGGCATCATTGCTGATGATCCATGTCCAAGAGACTAGGTCATCCTTGGGCCTAGTCTAGGTCTTGCCCATGGACACCTCCCACTCTTTTTCCTCATTCCCTCCTTTCTCCTACTCAGCAGCCATATTTTGGTGGAGACCTTTGTTTGTGCCCTGTAAGGAGAGCCTCTAGAGGGCTCACCCCTTCCCTCCTGAGGAGGTCTCAGGCTGTTCTAACCACCTGAGACTTGTGTCATCACTGCTGGAGCTCCTGCCATGGTGGGCCTCGTGTTCAGCTGAAAGGGACCCTGCCCCTCCCAAGCTGGACTGCGTTGGGAGAGGGCTTGGGCATTCAGAGTGTGTGGCCTTCATGGGTGTGGCCTTTTTCTTCTGTGACTTCTCAGCCTTCATGTTTGTAGACTTATCATAGCACATGGCGTTGTTGAATGCTCCTGCTCACAGGAGCTTCTTTAACACTGTGGGGTCATTCTCTTTTGTCCTCCTTTCTCTGACTACTGTGTTTCTGGCATCTCCTCTGCTCCCATAAATGTTGTTGGTGCTCCCCACAATGCTTTCTTGGGCTACTGCTTTCTGGGTGATCTCTATCCCTGAGAATTACCTGAGACTAGGACCTTTAACTCTCCCAGATAAAAATATCTAGATTTATCTGAATTGAACCCAAGCTGTGATCTCTCTCCTGATGTCTCTTAGACCCCTCTCCCCAACCTCAATACAACCAAAACCCAATTTGTGATTTTGCTATTTCACTCCCCATTCCCCATCTACCAATTGGCTTCTCTTCCTGAAAGAATTCCCCATTTCAATTAAAAGGAACATTCCTCTTTAGAGCGTGAGCCAGAATACCCCCTATTATACCTTCCCTCCCTTTCACCTCATGGACTATCTTGTGAGCTAGTGCCTTATTCTCACTGATTTCCCTACCCCCACCATCTTTTCCTCTTTGACAAAGAGGCTGAACACTCCCCTGTTTGAAAATCTTAGAAGCCCTGCTGTCCTAGCCTTTCCCATTTTAGCTTTTTGCTTTCCGATTAGCTCAGGTAGTTGAATACACACTATTGCCAGGAGCTATTCTAGGCACTGGGAATAGCAATGACTTATATCTGCCATGCTTGCCTGGCACATCTACCCAGACTGAGCAGGCTCTGACATGCCTCTGGGCCTTTGTGTATGCTGTTCTCTCTGCCTACGTTGCCCTTCCACCTCAGGGTGAACAGCCCATCCTTTAAGACCTGGTTTAGATGTCTCCTCATCCTCAAAGCTTCTGAGGCTTCTGCCTTTCCCCAGACCATGTGGCAGTGTGTTTTGCAGGAATTTGTTGGCACATCTGTCTCTACTCTAGACTGGAGGCTCCCAGTCTGATTCACTTTTTTAAAAATTTATTTGAATTAAATATTGAATAGCTATTTATAAAGAATATAAGAATACTTATAAAATATGTATAAGATGTAAAGAATAACAATATGATGAACACCTGTGGACCCACCTCTCATTGTAAGAGATATAATTCCTTTGTACCATCAATACCTATCACAGGGCCTGAAACCAGTCCAGGGGTCAGTGTTTATGAATGCCTGAATGCCTGAATGAATGAGTATCTGTTGTTGGAATCATTTTCTATGTGAGTCTCTCAGCATTGCTGAGCAAACTCCAGGGAAAGTGGTCATAACTGAATGATGTCACTGCCCTAACTCACTTTTGTGGGCTCGCTGTACTGTTCACACATTTTTCTGTTCACTTTGGATATGCTTATTGAGTATCCACTCAGGGCCAAGTGTGATGCTGGGTCCTGGGGATACAGTGGGGAGCGAAATGGTCAGAGACCTTCTCCTAGGCAGCTTCCACTTAGCTCTTCAGAAAAAAGAATCCAAAGAATCTAAATTGCAATGCTTCCCACCCTTTCTAGGTATACTGTGCTCCCCTAGAAAGGCAGTATGGGACAGGGGTTAAGGACATGGACTGGTGACCTGTGTATAGGAATCCCAGCTCCACAATTTGCAAGTCATGATGACTTTGCAAGTTACTTAACTTTTATGTGTGGCAGTTTCCTTGTCTCTGAAGTGGGCAAAATTGATCCTACCCAGTTAATTTGCTGTGAGGCTTAAAGGAGTTAATATGTGACAGGTGGCTCATGGTGAGGGATGAGTCAGCATTACCACCATTATTGTCAGCAGAGTCCCCTAGGTGGGGCTGGGGGTGTGGTCAGCAGCTGGGGAAGACCCCAGGTATTGCTCCTGCACTTCTCTCCTGCTTGAGGTCAGATCAAGAGAAGGCCGGAGTGCCCTGCCAGGAACTTGCCATGTTTCCTCAGCTCTAAAACACTTAGGGGCCATATTTTACAGCTCTGAGTCATGATGTGCCTATAGTCCTCCCATTCAGGAAATACATATTGAGCATCCAGTTTGTGCCAGACATTTGCTAGGCACTGGGACATAGCTGTGAAGAAAGCACACAGGGGCCTTACCCACACAGAGCTGGCAGTTTAATGCAGGGATCCTAGAGCACACACAAAAACAATAAATTTGTTTTATGATGGCTCAGATAGTGTTCGGTGCCATGGAGAACAAAAAGGCAGGAGGGACAGAAACACAATTTTAAATAGAATAGTGAGAGTAGATGTTCCTGAAAGCAAAGACTTGAGAGGGAGCAAGTGCCAGTGGAACAAATAGCAAACACACACGGCCGGGGGCAGGATTGGCCTGGTATAAGGGAAGTGGAGTGAGGGAGGGAGAGAATAGAAAGAGATGAGACCAGAGAGAAAGGGGCAAATCTGATGGGGCCTCATGGGCCAATGGAAGGCCTTTGGCTCTTCCTCTGGGTAGGAAAGGAAGCTGTGGTGGGTTTAAGCAGAGATGGGAAGTGGCCTGACTTGAGTATTTACAGCCTTCCTGGCTGCTGCATGGCGAGAAGCCCGCAGAGGAGTGAGTGGAAGGAGCCAGGCTCTACAGTACTGAAAGAGAAGATGACAGTGGCTTGGACCAGGTTGAGGAGGCAACGGTATTGGCCAGAATCTGAAACCAACAAGATTTACTGATGGATTGATGTAGGATGAGAGAAGAAGGGAATCAGAGATGGCACCAAGGGGAAGACGAGCAGGAGCACATTTAGGGGGAAGATCAGGGGCGCAGCATGGGCATGTCAAGTTTGAGATGCCTCTAAGACATCTCAGTGAAGACGTGGAGTTAGCAGTTAGACAAGTAAAGAGTTCAGGGCAGGGATCTGGGCCAGAGATAGACATTTGGTAGTTGTCAGTGGGAAATGTGATTTAAAGCCTTGAGACCTGGTAAGTCTTGAGACATAGGGATTGTGAGCACTCAGAGAAGCTAATTTGTTTAAAGACTGAGCCCTCGGTCTCTCCAATGTAAGAAGTGGGGCTTTAGGCTTGGGAGATATGGAAGAACCTACAAAAAGAGATTAGAAGGGGATGGCCAGGCAGGAGGAGGAAGTCCAGGAGAAGGCGGTGTTCCCGAAGGCAAGTGGAGAATGCATTTCAGGAAGGGGGTAGTGCTCACCTGGGATCAAGTGCTGTGCTAGTCAGGTGAGGTGAGGAACTGAGGCATGCTATTGGATTTGATGATGTGGAGGTCCCCAGTGACTGTGATGTGAGCAATTTCTGTGGAGGGATGGGCAGAAGCGATGTTAGAGTGGGTTGAAAGGGAGGGATGAGAGGAGCGGGAGGTAGTGAGTAGAGGCGATTTCAAAGAGTTTTGCTGTAAAAAAGAGCAGAGAAATGGGGGAGAAGCTGAAGGGGTCATGGGCAAAGTGCTTCTTTTTTCCTTAGAAGCATGTTTGTGTGGAAATTGAAATGATGTGATAGAGAGGGGAGAACTTGTGAAGGTAAGAAGTGTGCCTTGGGAGCAGAGGCAGGCAAACACTGGGGACAGAAGTAAGGAGGCCGTGGTTGTGTGGATTCCTCTCCAGTGGGTCTCTCTTTTTCAGTGAGACAGCCAGTAGGTTACCAATGACAGTGAAGAGACAGAGGAAGGTGTTGGAGGCTTGAAGATTGAGGAGAGGGTGTGGGGAATCATCCAGGAAGACAGGAGAGTGTAGGGACCACGGACAAGTATTGTGATTACCAGTTATCACAATGGCCATCATGTGGTTTGTGGGCATACACCAATGCAGGGAGCATTGCCCTTGCAGTGCAGGCTTTGCCAGGTGCAGAAGGCATTGTTTGTTTACTCACTGTCACTGCAGCTGAGTTGGAAGTCAACTTAAAATTTTGGCCGGGCACGGTGGCTCATGCCTGTAACTGTAGCACTCTTGGAGGCTGAAGTGGGAGGATAGCTTGAGCTCAGGAGTTTGAGACCAGCCTGAGCAAGAGTGAGACCCGGTCTCTACCAAAAATAGAAAAAAAATTAGCCAGGCATGGTGGTGCATGCCTGTAGACCCAGCTACTCGGGAGGCTGAGGCAGGAGGATCGCTTGAGCCCAGGAGTTTGAGGTTGCTGTGAGCTGGGCTGACACCATGGCACTGGCCCAGGCAACAGAGTGAGACTCTGTCTCAAAAAAAAAAAAAAATTTAGATCCCTAATCTTCACATAAAATGTCTCCAGAAAGACTACATTGTGATGCAACATTGAATTAAAACGTCACTGTGTACACAGAAGATTGCCTATTACTTCTCGGGCAACACAAATACAGTAGAAATTGCTAAATTTCTCAGAAGGCTTGCACAGCCTGGAGAGGAGGCTGTAGCTCATTCACATGTTATGAAGGGCTCTCAGTAGCTTCTGATTTGCTTTCAAGGGCTGCCTTTAAATTCCAGCCCCAAGTAATTTAAGTAAAAAATGAAACTATTAATTTAGCCAGGTAGGAAATATTTCTTTTTTTTTTTTTTTTTTTTTTTTTTGAGACAGAGTCTCGCTCTGTTGTCCGGGCTAGAGTGCCGTGGCGTCATCCTAGCTCACAGCAACCTCAAACTCCTGGGCTCAAGCGATCCTCCTGCCTCAGCCTCCCGAGTAGCTGGGACCACAGACATGCGCCACCAGGCCCGGCTAATTTTTTCTATATATTTTTAGTTGTCCGATTAATTTCTTTGTATTTTTAGTAGAGATGGGATCTTGCTCTTGCTCAGCTGGTTTTGAACTCCTGAGCTTAAACAATCCACCCGCCTAGGCCTCCCAGAGAGCGAGGATTACAGGCGTGAGCCACCGCGCCCGGCCTGAAATATTTCTTTAGGATACTTAGAAATTGGTATACTGAAAGGCCCTAGAGGAGCCCAGGTTCCAAGTGTGGGCCAGAGATGCTGTGGCCACCACCATACTGGGCCTCACAGCTGGCAGCAAAGGTAGCCCACAGGGGTTAGACTCAAACTCTGGGTGTCTTACTGGAGAGGAAAGTGGCAGATCTCTGACTGGATGACTAGGTGGTTGTTGGTGATCGATGACAGGAATGTTTAGCGGACATTTACTGGTATTTCTTTTTTCCAGAAGAGCCTTTATAAGATGTTTCTCCACCTCCAGGTTCTCAGAAGGAAGGAAGTACTTCAGAGTGTCTTGGGGTGGGCCTCCCCAGGTGGGCTCCTCATCTCCCCTCTGAAATGGCTTGTCTTAAAATGCTCTACCAGTTGGTTCCTAAATCTTTTTGGCAAGCAGATGGCCTTCAGATGGGGACAGCAGTCAGACACTACAAGGACTGGGGGACACTGGGGCAGAAGGGGCCAGGGCAGCCTCCTCCACAGGCAGCTATGGTTGGGTCTCTGCAGTGGCTTTCAGCAAGTCTGCCCTGCCTCCTGTGTGCCAGCATCCACTCAAATGAATACAGACCAAAACAAGTATAGAATTTCAGGAAAATGATATAAAGCATTGTCTTTGGCTTTTTGTGTTTTCAAATTAGAAAAGAGGAAAATTGGCAGAAATGAACTTAAGTTGGGTCAAAGGAGAAGGAATATAAGGGGATTAGATTTTAGTCTGCTGGTTCGCTTCTACCTTATCCAACTACCCTATTCTGCTGACTCCCCTGCAGCCACGCTGGGATGGAGGTGGGGGTTAGGCACATTGGATCTCACTCAGTGGTTTCTCAAGGGCTGGATCCTAGAATTCCATCCCCAAAGGAAAAGTAACACTTCATCCCATCCTCATAGATTTGGTCTGCCATCAGGCTGGTTGGAGAGCCACCAGAAGGAATATTCCTTTGTGTACAGGCAGACCCCTGGTGGAGATGGCATCAACTACTCACTGGGGTTCCCCCCGATTCCTGACTGTCTGAGTTCAGCATCCAAAGGGGACAAACCAGGATGTGACAGAACAGCCAGGGCAGTATCTCTGAACTTGGACTATATGTTGGAATCTCCCAGGGAGTAAAAATTCTAATGCCAGTGTTTTTTGCCCACAGTTTCTGATGTAGTTTGTCTGGAGTGCAGTCTTAGAGTCAGAATTTTTAAAATCACCGTAGGTATTTCTTTTCTTTTCTTTTTTTTATTTCTTCCTTCCCTCCTTCCTTCCTTCTTTTTTTCTCTCCCGTTCTTGCTTTTGTATTCGTGTGTTTACTTTCTTTCCTCTTTCTCTCTCTTCCTTCCTTCCTTTTCTTTCTTTTCTTTGTTTCAGAAGGGATCTTTCTCTGTCACCCAGGCTGGAATGCAGTGGCATGATCATAGTTCACTGCAGTCTTAAAGTTCATAGTTCACTGCAGTTCTCCTGAGCTAAAGTGATCCTCCTGCTTCAGCCTCCTGAGTAGCTGGGACTACAGGTGTGTGCCACCATGCCCAGCTTCACCTTAGGTGTTTCTAATGTGTAGGTTTGGAGCCTTGGTACTGAAAGTGTGGTCTGCAAACCAGAGTATTAGCTCACTTTGGAGCTTCTTAAAAATGCAGACCCCATCCAAGACCTACTGAATCAGAATCTGTACTTTATCAGGATGTAAGAGGGAACACTCAGATCCTGCCACATGTCCTGCAGTCAAGGATTCAAGAGGGAGATTCTTGTTAGGTCTCAGTACAGGGCATAGCAAATGGTGGCTGTGATGCTGCCACTGGGCGGGAGAAGAAGGGTGGTGATGGGGCTTGGTGGGGTTACCCAGCTTGCTAGAGACCTCTGTGGGCTGCTTCTCTAAGATTTGTCTCTAACACAGTCATTTTCAATGTCATTTCAGCATTTCCCGGAGACTGGACATGAAGGAGCCCCCCGGTAGCCAGAGAGCAGCTTCCCCAACCCCGAAGCAGACTTCTGCTACTGCTCCTGGCCGTGAGAGCCCCCGGGAGATGAGGGCACAGGGCCCGTCAGGCCAGGAGGCTGATGGTCCCCACAGGACGCTGCAGGTAGACAGCAGGACACAGAGATCAGGGAGATCCCCCTCGGTGTCACCGGACAGAAGTAGCACTCCCACATCACCCTACTCCGTCCCTCAGATCGCCCCCCTTCCCAGCAGTACCCTGTGTCCCATATGCAAGACCTCGGACCTCACATCAACTCCCAGCCAGCCAAACTTCAACACCTGCACCCAGTGTCACAACAAGGTCTGCAACCAGTGTGGGTTCAACCCTAACCCTCATCTCACCCAGGTAACCACCCTCTGCGCCGGCTCCCCACTTACCTGCCACCTCCTTGCCATGCCTCCCCTGGTTCCCTTCCTCTCTTTCACCAACTCTCTTTTCCTGGTCATTTCCCTTGGCCACCAGCATCTGTGTCCTCCTGGGGGATGTGTGTCCTGGCTCTACAACATGGCAGCAGAGAACAGGAGGCCTGGGCCCAGATCTCCTGAGGGATTCCTGCATCCCCTGAAATCCTGGGCAGAGTCCCAGAGTAGAAGATACTTTCTTACCTGGTTCAAGTTTGGTCTGGAAGAATGGCCTTGGAGAAGGCTGAAGACAAAGTTATGGACAGTTTTCCCAATAGATACTCATTTGGAGAGAGCCATGAGCAGCTGGAGGGCCCAAAGGGAGGCAAATTTCCCTGGCCCTAGGCCTGCCTCTTACCTTGACAGTGGGCCCTGCAGCGGGATGCTGGCCAGGGGAGCAAGCTGTTAGGGGAGGCAGGAAACTGCCTTCCAGCTGGGCTCTGGGAAGCTCCTCCTCTGGGCTTCAGTTCCAGTTAGCTGGGGGCCTGAGGTGGCAGAGCAGCCACCCATTCCCAGAGAAATGACCCTGGGGTAAAGTAGAGGCCCAGGCTGGAGCTAAGCATTCACAAAGGATGACAATGTCCTGCACTCACTGAGAGGCCATTGTAGGACCATTTCCATGAGTTTGGTCTCCTTTTTGTCCCAGAAAACTCTGAGTCCACAGCCCCATCCCAGCTTTGTTCAGGATGTTTTGAGTTGCTGTGGGATGCCTAACTGAGCCCATGGAGGCTCTCTTTGATGACTTAGAGGCTGGGTGCTCCAGAGTATTGGCTGAGCTGGGGCTGTCCCTTTGAAATGAACTGAGTAGGTTTGCTGCCTTCTCCTGCTCCTTCGCGGTAACCCACAGAAGCTTCTGGTTCTCCCCACAATGCTCTGTCCTTGGACAGGATGGAGAGTGGCTGACTGCAGGCACGGGCATGGCTGCCTCTGGGATTAGCAGCAGCTAGAGCCATTTGGACCATGTGGGAGGGGAATGAGTGAGAATAACTGTTCGCAGGTCAGGGTCTATATATGCCATGAGGTGCTGTGGGTGTGGGATGTGTGGTTTGTGAGAGGTAAGTGTGAGATTCCGAGGAAGGAGCTTTCGGTGTGGGGAGATGACTCAGTGCCTTTGGAGTTGCTCCTGGAGTGTGGGGGCTTCCTGAGGAGGCATGCATGCTCGTGATTATTGCATCTGTGATTAGAAACAGGCCCATCGCACACTGATCAGTTAGGTAAGTGTTTGCTGTTCAGTATTTAGAACAGTGCGATTAAATCCAGGGAAGCTCACCTGTGTGTTTCTGCCAGTGAGAAGCCAAATCACCTGTTCTCACAGGAGCAGGGAGGCTTGGCAGGTGGCCCACAATGCAGTGGGACATCCCTTCATTGTGCTGGCCTCACCCCTCTGGGTTCCAGCTCCCTCAAGATGCTCACTTGAGCTGTAGCACCTGCACAACTTTGGTTGAGGTGGGCAGGGATTGAGGAAGAGCCACACATGGTGGCCCATCTCTGCTCCATCAGGCTCAGACCTTCAGTGCAGTGGGAAGGGAGCTAGCCTTCGGCTGTGCCTGGGAAAACAGCAGAGTAGGAGGACCTTGGACATACTCAGTCCATCTGCCTCATTGTGCTGAGAGGAAGCCAAGGCTCAGGGCCAGGAGGAAAGAGGGCTTCACACCTACTGCAGGTTTGGTGATCAGGCCTTGGCCAAATACTTCAAGCAAATGCTGGGCCAGACAAATGAAATGGTTCATTGCTGTGGGATATCTCAGGGTTTTCAGCATCCTGAGGGGCATTGCGGAGCTCCAAGACAGGGCTATAGTTGGCAGCCTTTCCCAGAGTTTCTTCCACAGAACATGTCAGGAGCTGCTGTTCCATGGCACCCAGCTTGGGAAATGCTGACCTAGTCCATTCTCCAAGTGCACACATGGTGGATGCCCTTTTCTCTTGGGGTCTCTAGGCAGAACCTTTGCTTTCCCAGAGTTGGCTTTCAGTGGTGTTTTTTTTAAGGAAAAATAACCCTCAGTGTATTTTCCTGAGGGGTAGCAAAGTATAATTCTTAAGCTAGTACAACTGCTCTTTGTCACTTTGCTAAAAGCAAATTCACTTCTCTGGTCTTGCTTCCACATTATGAGAAAAAAAATCTTCAGGTTTTGCTCACACACCTTCTGTTAGATGTGTCCCGGTCAGATCACATCTGTTCTGGCCATCTCTAACTTGATGTTACATCAGCCAAGAAGGCTGTCTCTAGGATTGCCCTGGTGTCTCTAGGCTGAGCTCCTACAAGGCCTGAGTTTCTGCACGTGTGCAAGGAGCTGGTTCTGAGACACTCCCTCTGACAATGCACTGACACTGGGAGGCCAGAGGTGTTAGCCTTCAGGCCCTAGTGATGGGGAGAAGGCAGGATGGTTCTTCTCTTCTCTCCCTAGATGTAGGTTTTTGGACAAATACCTTAAACTTCTGAACATCAGATTTCTAAAGGAGAAGTAGGAGTCCAGGCACTTGCCTTAGTGGCTTTGCTGATGTCCCTGCCTGCTCAGGCCTGTTAGTCCATCTTTCCACTCTTCAGTGGCTTACATTTGGGCTGCCGCTCCGTTCTGCACCAGAAGGGAAGCCTTTGTTGCCCTTGTCAGGCCTCTATTCTGGTAGCTGTGGGTAGGAGTCTAGGCGTGGGCACGAGCTAGCTGGGCACGAGCCAGCTGGGTAGAGGATGGAAGGCGCTGTTGGAGTGGGCAGTGGAGATGGGAGTTAGCTGCTGGGGAAGTGAGCAGTGGCTGGGGCCAACACAGCCTGCTTCTGCCAGCCTCTCATGGGCCCCCCGCTCCACTTAGAGTGGCCCTAGCAGCACTTCCTAGCCTGGAACTCCTGCAGATGTGAGCCTGTCCTCGCCCTCAGAACAGCATCCCAGGAGTGAGTGCAGTGCAAAGACAGGGCTGCCTGCACGCCGATGCTTCCAGTACCATCAGCTGAGTGCTCTCAGAGCACCACCTGAAGTGAGGAGGCACACCCTCTGCCCCAGGGGGGAACAGAAGGGCTGCTACCCCATCCCCAGCCTACCAGATCCAGACACTCTATCTGCCTCCCATTCTCCTTGCTCTAGTCAGAATCTAAGCCTCTCTAAGAAAACTACACATAGCAAGATCCCGTCTCTACAAAAAATAGAAAAAATTAGCTGGGTATGGTGGCGCGTGCCTGTAGTCGCAGCTCCTTGGAAGGCTGAGTCAGGAGGATTGCTTGAGCCCAGGAGTTTGAGGTTGCAGTGAGTTATGATGATGCCACTGCACTCTAGCCTGGGCAAGAGAGCGAGACTCTCTTCGCCACCCCGCCTCACAAAAAAGAGGAAACTACAGAAGAGTGAGCATGGTCTTCCCTCACCTGTTCTAAGGTCTGAACTTTGCTGAGACCTGGCCAAAGATGTTTACCCCACTGTACCCCTCACTTCTACCCGATGGCAAGCCTTGGGCCCAGACAGTTATCCATGGTGGGTGGCACGGAGAAGGGAGGGAGACGACGCAGTGGCTATGAGTCTCTCCTTCTGCTGCCTGCATCCCACTCCTTTCCGGCAAGGGCCAGGACACCAGATGGCCCGGGGGTGGTGCTGTGAGTTCAGCACAGATTCCTCCGCTGCCGCCAGCAGCCTTGTCCCTTTCTCTCTGCTCCTTCCTGGCCACATTGCTGCCTGGGCCAGAGAGGAATGAGGAACAGGTGTCAGGACATGGGACCAGCAATGCACTGAGGAGAGGCAAAGGCATCCTCCTCTGTACTGGGCTCAGGAGGAGGTGTCTACACATGTGCCAGCTTTCCATTCCCCACCTCCAAAAAAAATGGAAGTGGATCTCCAGGTGGCAGCCCCTTCAGGAGGCCTTTCACCCACCCCATGTCTAGTCTTTGGAAAGTTTGTTTTAGGGTAGCCACTTTGACCTAAACAATCTCCAAGTCAGTAGAGAAATGCCCTCCAAACTGAAGTCAGCCCTGGGGCAGCCAGCCCTGCTGCCGGTACATGCCCCAAGGTGGACCATGTTCCCAGGAGACAGGACATTCGGCCTGCTCGCTCGGACCACTACAGGATGGAGAGGCCAGAACCAGTGGGCACACGACGAAGAGACAACTGTGCTGGAGCCATCATATATGGAACTCCACCTTTTAGCTAGGAAAGAGGGCTATAAGGTTAGCTAAGAATGAATATAAAATTAATTTAGAACAGAAAATATGAAATTTTATCCCTAAAACCTTATTTTCATATGTGAGGGCAAAGGAAACAGAATGAAAAGAAAATGGAGTAAAAATGATAGCGAAAAAGAGAAATAAGTAGGGCTGGGTACGGTGGCTCACACCTGTAATCCCAGCACTTTGGGAGGCCAAAGTAGAAGGCTCACTTGAGCCCAGGTGACCTGCCGGAGCAACATAGAAAGACCCCATCTCTACAACAAATTTTTAAAAAATTAGCCAGGCATGGTGGCGTGTGCCTATAGTCCCAGCTACTCAGGAGGCTGAGGCAGGAAGATCATTTGAGCCCAGGAGTCTGAGGTTACAGTGAGCTATGATGATGCCACTGCACTCTAGCCTGTGCAACAGAGCAAGACCCTGTCTCAAGAAGTATGTATATAATATAAAAATTTTTTTAATTGTAAAAAAAAAAGAGAGAGAGAAATAAATAAAGTGGGGGTGGGAAGAAGGGGAAGAAGGCACAAGAGGGGAGAGGCGGGAAAGGGATGTGGTAGAGAGAGAGCCAGAGGCAGGAAGAAGCAGAGAACAGGAAATCTTGGTAAAGCAACCAGTTGCTGGCTGGTAACCTGTTGGTTTTGCTGTTCCTATTCTTTATTTTGCCCAGACTTTGCCCTGGACAGGGCTGCTTATCCCACTGTCAGAGGGTGGCCCTCTCCCTTCTTCCCATCTTTCTCTCCCTCCACAAATGCTTGTTGAGTCCTTATGATAAGCTGGGAACTGTCCTAGACACCAGAGAAACAGGCAGAGTGAAGCAGACGTGCTGCTCAGCCCTGTGGAGCCTTCAGTGCAGGAGGCAGACCAGGAACCACACAAGCAAAACACAGTCACACATGGGGTCAGGGCTCAGGAGGAGGACTAGGAGAAAGGTGAGCATGATTCTTGGGGGCTTCTCTGACGATGGGGCATTATTAGGCTGTAGAGTGTTGGTCTGGAGCCAGATAGGAAACAGGTGAAAGAAGGGGAGGCCTGAGGGAACATGCTCGGTCCATGTGAGAACCTGGGAGCAAGCCAAGTCCAGGGTAGCTGGCATTCCAGAGGGTGTACAGGTCCTGCTAGGTCTGTTTGGGCCCTGCTGGAGTCTCCAGATGTACTCTCAAGGGTTCAATAAGGTGGAAATAGGAAGGACAGATGTGCATTTAAAAACACCCTTCTGATGGACTCTCAAGGGATCCCCAAATAGCCAAAACAATATTGAAAAAAAGAGCAAAGCTGAAGAGCTCATACTTCCTAATTTCAAAACTTTCTACAAAGCTACAGTAATCCAAACAGTGTAGTACTGGCATGAAACAAACATATAGACCAATGGAATAGAACAGAGAGCCCAGAAATAAACCCTTACATATATGGTCACATGATTTGACAAGGGTGTCAAGCCCACACAATGGAGAAAAGGCAATCTTTTCAACCAATGGTGCTGGGAAAACTGGATATCCACATGCAAAAGCATGAAATTGGCTCTCACTTTATACCATGAAAATGGATCAAAGATCTAAATGTAAGAGCTTAAAACTATAAAACTCTTAGAAGAAAACATAGGGGAAAAGTTTTATGACATTGGATTTGACAATGATTTCTTAGATGTGACACCAAAGGCACAGGCAACCAAAAAAATAGACAAATTAGAATTAATAAAAATTTAAAAATTTTGTGCATCAAAAGACACTATCAACAGAGTAAAAAGGCAACCCACAGAAAGAGAAAAATTGCAAATTATAATCTGATAAGGGAGAGATATTTAGAATATACAGAGAAGTCCTGCAACTCAACAACAAAAATCAAACAAACTGATTCAAAAATGGGCAAATGACTTGAGACATTTCTCCAAAGAAGATATACAAATGGCCAATAAGCACATGAAAAATGCTGAACATCACTAATCATTAGAGAGATGCAAATTGAAACTCCTATGAGTTACTGCCTCATAACCAATTAGGATGGCTAGTTAAAAAAAACAAAACTAGAAAATAACAAATGTTGGCCAGGTGAGGTGGCTCACGCATGTAATCATAGCTCTGTGGGAGGCCAAGATGGCAGGATTGCTTGAGGTCAGGAGTTCGAGACCAGCCTGAGCAAGAGCGAGACCCCGTCTCTACTAAAATTAGAAAGAAATTAATTGGACAACTAAGAATATATATAGAAAAAATTAGCCGGGCATGGTGGTGCATGCCTGTAGTCCAGCTACTCGGGAGGCTGAGGCAGAAGGATTGCTTGAGCCCAGGAATTTGAGGTTGCTGTGAGCTAGCATGACGCCACGGCACTCTAGCCCAGGCAACACAGTGAGACTCTGTCTCAAAAAA
>CAUYSK010101819.1:0-18615 GCA_963575035.1 Avahi laniger
TTTTGTCTAACTGAAAAAAGATCCTTTTAACATCCAATGACATACACCTCTCCTCTCTCTCTGATCAGAGCAATTTCTTTCCAGATTTTGTTTTCTTTTAGTTTTTTACTTCCATCCAAGTCACATAACTTTTCTGGGTTATAGTTTTAAATATATGTCCTGAATCATTTGTTTGTCCTTTAAGAGATAAAAGCCTAAAAACTATTTGTGCTTTGCTTTGTTTTATGATTAGAAGACTTTCTAATTGCATTTAATTAGAGAGAATAGGATGAAACCAATATAAACACAGTAAAGTAATAGCCTCTGAAGAGGAGGTAGGGGAGCGATCACAAACTGCTCTGTGTAGCTAAAATACATTTCAGTTTTAAAGTTCTGCTAATAAGAGCTTGACAGTTATAAGACTTTCAATTTCACTAAATAATAAAAAATTAGGTCTGAACGTATCAATAAAGAGTGAAATATTTTAATCATATACATGAGTTAAAATTGTTTACTGATTCTTATTTCTTGTTTACTTCTTTAGTGACATCAATTAAGTCGGTGAGAAATTTGAGGGGAAGAAGTTACCCTCAGTGACAGTCCGGACTTCTTTTTATTTTTTTAAATATCTACTTCTCAGTTATTTTCAGGTTTTAAAATTTATGGAACCAGGATTTATGAGTATAATGCGTTTACATGAGGAATAATCATTCACAACAGATCCGAATAAACCCTCCTAAATATCTTTCTAAAAACCAGATTTAAGCTTCTTTTGATATTTTATAAGAATTTTCATGTTAGGCTTACAATCAATACAGCTTCTTGGTTGCCTGCATTGTTAATGCTAACCCTCTAAGTTTTGCTAGAACCCTTTTGTTTGAGTACAAACGCTCACGCCTCCCTCCATCCTTTTCCCTACCACATTCCCTGCATTCGGCTGGAAGGGCTGGAAGGGCGAGCTTTGTTTTCTAAGCACTCTGAAAGGAAGTGAACAGGTCTAAGAAGTACAGCTGGAGCAGAAAGCTAGCAGTGTAGGGAATGTCCCATTAGCCAGGACTTTGAGGGTGTGTAGGGGAGCTGAAAATCTTAATTCTCTATATTTTTTTTAATACAGAAATGAAGTTCTTTATCTCACTCAAAAGAGTCCAGAGAAGACTTTTTTCCTTATGATTTTCAGCTCTAATGTGAATGTTTTGGACAAACTTCAGGCTAATGCAGTGGTTCTCAACCAGGAGTGAATTTACTCCCTCGGGGACATTTAGCTACAGCTGGAGATATTTTTGGTTGTCACAACTGAGGTGGATGTGGGGTCCTACTGCATCTAGTGGGTAGATGCCAGGGATGCTGCTAAGCGTCCAAAAATGCACAAGACAAGCCCTTCAACCAAGAATGATCTGGTCTGGAATGTCAACAGCGTGAAGTTGAAAAATCTTGGGTTAATAGAATGTTATTCAGTTTTTGACACTTTCTGTGCTTTGGTGTTAGATAAAAGAGCGGCGTTTAAAGTTTTAATTATAAAAGTGTAAGCACTAGAGGGCAGTACCTGCCCAATAGTTGCAATTAATGTTATTTTTGGGGGGTCTTTGAAGGAAAAAAGGAACTTGTGATTTAGGTAAGTGACTGTAGGAGACCCTTAAAAAACTATTTAAATTATTTTAAATCAAAAGACAGTTTTGCCCAGGGCGATGGTGCGAACCTGTAGTCGCAGCTGCTCAGGAGGCTGCGTTTGAGCTCAGGAGTTCCAGACCAGCCTGGGCAACACAGCGAGACTCCATCTCTAAAAAAAAAAAAAGTTTTAACTACTGCTTCTAAAGTCAATAAAAGCAGAACAAACAGTTTTTTTTTTCTTCTTTCTGTAATGATGCCTATGAGCTTTTGCCGGAGAAAGGGGAAAATTCACGCTAGGTTTTTCACATACAGAAACGCTAACGTCATTGCCACTTACACTTCTGTTTGCTTTGTCGAGGCAGGTGACAGAAAGTCGCTATTCCTAGGGCATGTGGATCATTGTAATGCTGTGGAAGGTGTGTCTGGAACAGGTGAACTTGGAGCAGACAGGCAAAGCATCATGATTGGTCCATTAGAATAGTCAGAGTCTGACTCAGCTCTTTGAAACAGATCAATAATAGTTTGTTGCTTGAAGCTATTTACATCAGCTAACTATGCAAGAATGCAGTACAATTTTCTGTTTTCTCCTAAGGTTCAGTCCAATTTTTTAAAAATGAAGCAATTATTTATTTCTTTTTAGTATCAGAGATCCAGGCTCACACCTAAGTTTTTGGATAATTTGATAAAAATTGACCTAAACTCCCTCTCCCCAAATAGGACAAATATTCCTTTTTATTTATTATTAAATATTTAAGGTATACAACACAGTATCAGGAATGGACATCCATGAACCTGACACCCAGCTTAAAAATCAAAACATCAACAATCCAGTAGCATGCCCCTGTGTACTCTTCTCCGGTTCCATGCTTCGCCTGCCTCCCATGGGCCATCATTCCCAAGTAAATGAATTTGAGATTGAACATTCCTTTATATTTCTTCATACTTTTATTATATACATTAAATATGCACAGTAATATATAATTTCTGCATATTTTAAAGCTTTATGTAAATGGCATTGTAAGTGTCCTATAATTTGTGATTTCCTTTAAACATGTTTGTAAGATTTATACATGTTGATACATGTAGCTCCAGTTATAGTACACCAACATTTTTGGGTATTTGCTAATGCAAATAATGATGTTATGAATGTTCTCATATGTAGCTGAGTTTGTGCATGTATAAGAGTGTTCTAGGGCAGGGGTCTGCAAACCATGGCCCAGGCTCTGGACCCTCCACCTGCTTTTTTTTTTTTTTTTTTTGAGACAGAGTCTCATTCTTTTGCCCGGGCTAGAGTGAGTGCTGTGGCGTCAGCCTAGCTCACAGCAACCTCAGACTCCTGGGCTCAAGCTATCCTTCTGTCTCAGCCTCCCGAGTAGCTGGGACTACAGGCATGTGCCACAATGCCCGGCTAATTTTTTCTATATATTTTTAGTTGTCTGATTAATTTCTTTTGTATTTTTAGTAGAGGCGGGGTTCGCTCTTGCTCAGGCTGGTTTCGAACTCCTGAGCTCAAACAATCCACCCACCTCAGCCTCCCACGGTGCTAGGATTACAGGCGTGAGCCACCACGCCTGGCCGAAAATAGCTAATATTAATACTTAGTAAGTGCTGGACACTGTTCTAGGTTACATGTACAGAGTCATTTAATCCATATAACAACCCTATGAGGTAGTACTATTATTATTATTATATTCATTTTTACCAATGAGGAAACTAAACGCAGAGAGTTTAAGTAACTTGCTCAAGGTCACAGAGCTAGTCAGTGGCAGAGCAGAGATTTGAACCTAAACAATTTGGAACAATTTTGTTGTCTGAACCTGGAAGGGATCTGTGAAGCCCTCTAGTCTAATCCTCTATGTCAAACTATGTCATAGAAATATAATAGGAACTGTTTTTGTAATTTCAAATTTTCTAGTAGCCACATTTTAAAAAATAAAAAGAAATAGATGAAACTAATTTTAATTATATATTTTACTTAGCCCAATATTTTATAAAAATACTATCATTATAACATGTAATCAATATAAAAATTATTAACAAGATATTTTACATTATTTTGTTAATATTAAATCTGTAAAATGCAATATGTATTTTACACATATAGCACATTTGAATTTGTAGGAGGTATATTCTGAGTGATCAAGCCACACGTGGCCAGTAGCTACTGGAATTGAACAATGTAGCTCTAAATTATAGACGAGGGAATCTAAACCTTGAAAGCACATAATTTGACCAAAGTCGTGCAATTCGTTGGGTGATTCACAGGTACTTGTAAAAATCTTACAATTTTGGGTGTGGTGGGTGTGGTGATAATACGGTTGATGACAAATCAGAGTGTCTAAAACTCTGAGCAGTATATGGGGACCAGGGCAGACCCTTAGAAATACAGGGTGATATGAAAGTCCCCTAGAACTGCTAAATAGGTCTCAAATGGATTGGTTTTAGTGGCCAAGAAGTTATTTGTTCACATTCTAAATTGATGTTCACTTAGTCGCTTATTCCTTTGTTCAGTAGGCATTTATTGCCTGCCAAATACGGCAAGAGAAGTAACTACACACAATATACTCTTGTCACACCCCAGGGCAATGAAAGGTCCTGGTGTCAATTACATTTGATTATTTCACTAGCCATGCTATCCTAGCTCTATACCACTCAGAGAAACAAATAGTCATCCAGGAGTTCGGATTTTGTGCAGAAGGATGGGGGCTGTGGGTGTCCAGGTTTGCTACAAAAAGCTATATGATCTTGTATCTCAACATGCTTGAATTCTGGTGGGAAAGTAATATCAGTATAGAGATTTAGTATAATCTTCAAGTCCTGAAGGGCTAAACTCCCAAAGTACTAAATTCACAGTTCCAGAAATGTCAAAAGGGAAGAGAGAAAGATCATCATGGATCCTGAGTCAAAATGAAATATCTAGTTCTTTCAAAACCAACTTCATATTAACCCTAGCAGTCAAACTGGCATTATTTGCACATTATAAAAGCAGTAGGCTTTAAATTTATGTTTAATCTATTTTTCCCTTTATGAAAAGGAACCTTTGAAAAAAATTAACCCATGATCCTAATGACAACTATTTTTGTATATTTCCTTCTAAGTCTTTTAAACGCATTTTAAAAAAGTTGTGATCATGGACTACAGTTGTTTATTTTGCTTTTTTCTCTTAAAATTACATCATAAACATTTGTTTTAAAGTGTTCATAAATATCATTTAAAGTGCCTACATGTGACAATAGTGTGGTGTGTCATAATTTGTTCATAACTCTCCCCCGTGTGTAGGCATTTTATTCCATTTTCCCATAATTGATGAATCAATGACCATCTTTTGTGCACAAACTCTTTTTCATATTCAGAATTTTTTTCCCTAGGTCTGATTTCTGGTTGTGGAGCTGCCAAGCTGAAGACTATAACCATTTTTAAGATTCTTGCTATGTTTTGACAAATTGCTTCCTGGAAGGGTTGTCCCCATTTGCATTCATACCACAAGGTGTGACAGACCCATTTCATGATGTCACCAGCACTGAAGTAGTCACTTGTGAAATTGGGAGACAAAAAATGTTATTTTTGTTTTAATACCAATTCTTTGGTATTAAAAGTGTGAACATTAAGTGTGAACATTTCCCCATATTTATGGTCATTTCCTATTTATTTATATTATAATTATTTAGTTGGTCCTTTTCTCAAGTTTTTCTGATTAGTTCATTTGAGTTCTTGATGTGTCAAGAAATTAACTGTTAGTTTTTTTAAATAAACAGCATTGATAGTTCTTTTAAAGTAATATTAAATTATAATATTACCAAATGTAGTGTTGCTTAGTATCACTTAGTATTAAGTGATGTAAACATCAATTTTCAACATGTAGAGGTATTTTTTTTGGTATGCTATTTTAGAAAACATTTAATTTCCGTTCTTTTTAGGCACCGTTTGTGACTGCTTTCCTATGCTGTCAGTGGGTATGTGCTCAAGTGGTATAACTACTTATATTAAGCAAATGTTTACAAAAAATAAAATTATGAAGGTAAATTTTCTGTAAAATTGACATAGAGTATACCAAAGTGTAGTAAAAAATGCTTTTGAAAAAAATGCTCTTGGAAATATTTACGACTTTGGATTATCTGCACCAACTGTTAATACTTTCTTACAGTAGTGCCAATGGAGTTAATTGAATGTGAAAAGATTTTTTAAACATTACTTTATTGAGATGAAATTCATATGTGAAAAGATTTTTATGTTTAAGTTTTGGGAAGATTTTTATGTTTAAGTTATGGTTGATTTCCAGAGCTCAGGACTGATTTTTTAAAACATTAGTGCTGATTTCTATGGGATGCAAACTTTACCAGCTGAAAGCAGAGGCTTCTGGGCACTTTTAAATTTCTTCTTTCTTTACAGTTTTAAAAGAGCCCCTTGCATGCTCTGTCTGTCGTTACGGGTATTGGAGTATAGGATAGAAAATGCAAAACAAGACAGCTGTACAGGAGGTTTTTCTTTTTAAAGAAGTTGATAGACAAATGGCACAGGGTTCACTGTTCTCGCCAGCTGAGAGTTTAGCTTTCAGAAAGCACTACTTTAGGGGAACAAGCGAGGTAGTGTGGAGGGCTGAAAGGCTTCTTTGACACAACAGCCGGGAGGCTCTTGTACCGCATTGCCTGGTATGCAGTGCCCTTCGGAAACCAGCTCTTGAGATTTCTACACCCCCAATATCCCGAAAGCTTAAAAAATGAGAGTTTTGTTTTGGTTTTTCTTGGCCATTTATACTTGGTTTTCCAAGTTAAATTCCTGGAAAGGTATTTGCTTTTGTTTATTTATTTTTTTTTATTGTTTGTCTTTGCGTGTCAATGATTTGCATGGTCACTCGGCTCACTTAGTAGCAACACTGGGGACCTGGGTGGTAGGGCTGAGGCGGTTTCCCAGACAAATCAGTGGTATAGCATGAGTGTGTTTGTTTTCTGAACTAAAATCTAAGTGCCGCTGCAAGAAAGGAGTATTTGAGTAGGGGAAACGAGACAAATTGGAAGCTGACAATTTAAATCGTTGATAGTCTCATAGTTTTTCTGAAGGTTGATCTGGAGAGATTTAAGTCTAAGCTAAGGAATAACTTTCTAGTGGACCAAAATATTAAAAGTTATTCGATGTGTATCAGTGAAGTTGTAGACTCACTTGTAGACTTTGAGAGTCTTGCGCGGGGACTGCGACATCATCTGTGGCATGTTGGTTTGGCATGGAAAGGCCAGGGCCAGGCAACCCCTTTATCTATGGTTTTCTTTCAAGTATTAATAGAGCTCCTATTATGTGTCTAGCCCTTAGAAAAGACATAGCCTGTGTTCCTGCACTTGGGGGAGTCATAGAACCAAAGACTGTGGAAGATCCTTAGAGGTCATCAATTCTCTCTTTATTCTGCAGGGAGCACTGAGGCCCAGCAAGGTGACTTGCTCAAGGTTACACAGAAAGTTAATTACAGACTCTTGATGAGAAGCCGGATCTTTTTACTCCCAGTTCGGTATCTTTCCATTCAACTATTGTCGAAAGTGCCTTCTAGTTGTTGGAGAACAATTAAAGACAATATTCGATTCAGTGTTAAATAGAATAATCAATTGCCATTGCATATGGCGAAAGTTCCTTGTTAACTGGTGTTATCTGGAGGCGTGACAGATTTTGAAGAATGGGAATGGTGTGGATATTACAAAAGAACCAGAATATCTGGTCTCTGTTCTGTGTTGTCTGGGGACACACATGACAAAGCTTATCTCCTTCGATCCCGGTGCGAAGCCTTTACATACACCTTCTGTTGCAGCAGTCCCGGAAGCCCCACTGTCGGGCATCCCGCCGATTGATAGGGAGAGGAGCGTATTGTGCCGAAAACCAGCCTCTTCCCAATCAAAACGAAAGCTTGGTGGGAAGTGGAGTCCCAGACAGTCACAGATTTCTGCGCAGGCTTGGAAAGGCCATTACACCTTTGAGGATGAACCTAGATGGCTGGAACTTCGAGTCCATGACAGGAGGGGCCTTTATGGAGGTGTCGATGTGAAGAACACAAGTCACCTCTCGTAACGTCTGTGTGGCTTCTAGAAAAATCAGTTCTTGGCCTTAATGTTTGATGTCATCTCATCTCTATGACATGTAGTTTCCTTTTCCTTTTTAGAGAACTGCTGTAACAATCTTAACCATCTGCCACTTAAATAAGAGGAGATGTATTACTTTTAATGGAGAGGACACTTGTCCCAACAGGAGGAGGTTATGCAGCAGGGAGGCAAGCCTGTGGCAGCTGCTTCTTAGTCTCTTTGGCCTCCCCGGGCATATATTTTGGTCACTGCTCTGCAGTCAAGCTGGCGGGGAGGGAGTGTCCCCAAAGAGCAAACAGCAAGTATGAGTGTTAGAGGCCAGAGAGAGCAAAGCTAGTTCCTGGGATGGAAAGTTAAGTAATACGCAGCGTGGCCTCAGGGAGCGGAGAGGGAGCATAAAGCTAAAGAAAGATGCAGCTCCAGATCCCAGAGGGCCCTGTAAACCGTGTCAAAGAAGGTGGACTTTAAGGACAACAATATCGGATTTAAAATTTTATTAGCCAGGTGTAGTGCTACGTGTGTATGGTCTTTGCTACTCGGGAGGCTGAGGCAGGAGGATCGCTTGAGCCCAGGAGTTTGAGGTGCAGTGAGCTCTGATCTCACCACTGCACTCCAGCCTAAGTCACAGAGCGAAGCTCTGTCTCTAAACTAAAAACAAACAAACAAAAGATTTAAAATTTTTGATCACTCCAATTGCAATGGGGGAAAGGGAGGAAGAGAATGGTGGAATCAGTGAGGCTCATTAGTAGACTGTTGTAGCAGTTGAAGAGAGATGGGTTGATGGCTTGAACCTGCGGAGGCCAAACCACGAAGAGCAGTTTTGGCACTAAGGACAAACAACTCAAAACTGACCTTCAAACAACTGTAATTCATGGCATAGCTTGCAGATGGGTGTGACTGGTAATATGCCTTTTGACAGTTCTCAATTTAAATAAATATTCTGGATAACCGGGTGCTATTCCTTCAAAATAATTATGTAAAAAAATGAAAATCTGTCCCCTCTAGGTTTTGATATTCAGGGACAAAGCATAGTCAAATCCTGTAGTTAGGCTGGGGCAGAGGCAGTGGCGGGGAGGGAGGTAATCATATTTGGGAGCTATTTAGGAAGTAGGATGGACAAGTAAAGCTTTTGAGGGAAAAAGATTTTTTGTTAATTTTAAGGTTTTTTTTTTTAATTGAAATAGCAAATGTCATTGTAAAATCTGAACAGTACTAAAGGTATACAATGGAAAGTATGTCTCCTTAACCAGAGTCAGCCACTGTTAAATAGTTCTTGTGTATTCTAGATTTTTTTTGTGCCATTGTAAACTTATATTTAATATTTGTCTTTTATAAAAATTGGAACATATTATACCCCTGCTCTTCCCTTTACTAATTAATTTATTTAACACTGTATTTGGTAGTCTTGCCACATCTACTTTGTTCTTTTTAGTGACTGCTTAATAGGCCATTGTATGAATATGTTATTAATTTACTTAAGTTGGTCTTCAAACTGATAGAACATTGAGACTGTTTCTAATTTTTGATATTTGAATTAGATTTTTAAAAATTAGATTTTAAATAAGCGAAGAGACACAAATTAATGAAGGAAGAATTCTAGGTGGTGAAAAAAAGATTTATACATAAACAGGGACCACTAGAATTTTTGTGTCTAAGGAACAACTCTTGACTTGCCTAAACCACAGGCTGAACATTTTTATTAGGGTGGAGGTGGAGAGTAGCGGGTGTTTATGCCGATCTTTGAGTCTGTGTGTTGAATTTGGATGTGACTTAAGCCTGGACATTTTCTATCAGGGACGGATCGAAGCTGGCCATAGCTACTTCTGTATCAGTTAAAGCTCTTTCAGGAAAGCAAGCTGCCACAGCTGTGAACACGGACCATACTCTCCTCTTGTAAAAATGCCTTCTTGCCCATCCATGGCCGTCACTCTGTTGCGTCCTAAATCAACCTGTTATCATAATTGTTTCTCTGAGCATCCTAGCCATGGTGAGAAACCTGAAGTATCTGTGAAAGACCGAAAAGGTTTGCTGGCTTGAGTAGAAAGTTGTGTCAGGGAGGAATGAGAAGTGGGCTGTTTGTTTAAGGTCATCGCCCACTAGTTCCTCCTTTTTGTTTGAGTACGCTTTGTCCTCTTCTGCACTGATGTTGGAAGAATTAGTTTTAGGTCCAGCCATTTACCAGCTGTATCATCATAGGTAAGATTCAACATCTCCAAGCTTCAGTTCCCCCATCAGTAAAATGGGCATAATAATTCCCAGTTGGCATAAGTGTTGGGAAGATTTATTGGGCCAATGGATGTGAAAGGGCCTGTTTCATTTTACTTTTTTCCAAGGCCTTGACAGAATGGGTTTGTAAGGCAATGTGTAATCCAACCCAAGACAATAGATACAAGCATGTTCTATTCTTTCCTGAGATGTGACTGCCAAGGTAAGCCTCCCATACCCTCAGCTTGTGTGCTACACTGAAACTATTTCTGAATGTCATCACCTTTAGGGGATTCTTAAAAGATTTCTTTTTTTTTTTTGAGACAGAGTCTCACTCTCTTGCCTGGGCTAGAGTGCCGTGGCGTCAGCCTAGCTCACAGCAACCTCAAACTCCTGGGCTCGAGCAATCCTACTATCTCAGCCTCCCGAGTAGCTGGGACTACAGGCATGCGCCACCATGCCCGGCTAATTTTTTCTATATATATTTTTAGCTGTCCAATTAATTTCTTTCCATTTTTGGTAGAGATGGGGTCTCGCTCTTCCTCAGGCTGGTCTCCGACTCCTGAGCTCAGAACGATCCGCCCGCCTTGGCCTCCCAGAGGGCTAGGATTACAGGCGTGAGCCACCGCGCCCAGCCAAAAGATTTCTTTACATTTGCATAGCACTTTATGGCTGGCAGAGAGACCTTAGCAACAATCATCTAATTTGAACCCCCTAGCAAAATTTCTGGGGCAAGTAAGGCACATTTTAGTCCCACATAATAGATAACATAACTGAGGCTCAGAGGGATTGATATAAAGAAACTGAGGCTCAGAGAAGACACATAAATAATAAACAGCAGAGACTAGGAATAGGTCACTTCTAAACTACTTCATGACTGATGAGGTAAGAGGTAGCCTCCCTAATCTCAATCTGCCAGGGTTTGGAATTCTTGAGTCTGTTTCCTCAATCATATTTTGCACCCTAGCAAAATGCATGCTACTTCTAAAATAATTGTTTTTGAAATAACAAATAACATTAGCGAAGTATAGTTTGCAAAACATCTTAAAATCCATTGGCTCATTTGATTCTTATAATAAATGATTTAATTCTCACCCATGAGGTACGTAGAGTAAATATGAGTTATTCCATTTTTCGAACAAGGAAATAGGTCTAGGAATTGAGACCTGCCCAGTGTCAACCAACCAGCAAGGAGCAGAGCCAGAATGGGAACTTGGCTTTGTGGGCAGCCACTTCAATACCTTTTTAAACTTTCACTATTGTTATTATATTTTTATTATACTTTTATTGTGCTGAGTAATTGTTTTTTTAAAAACTTTAAATTAGCTCACCTCTTGTAGACATTCACTAAAAAACATTTATTGAGCACCTGTGTAAATTGCTCACCCTCTAGTTGGGAGAAAGGGAAATAAATAAATGGTTACAAGGACAAAACATACTTTGCAATTTGGAGACTTAATAAATGTTTTTGATGACAGCATGATGACAACTTTTCCTTTTGTTTTGTTTTTAAGCAGAGTCTCACTCTGTTGCCTGGGCTAGAGTGCCGTGGCGTCAGCCCAGCTAACAGCAACCTCAAACTCTTGGGCTCAAGCGATCCTCCTGCCTCAGCTTCCCAAGTAGCTGGGACTACAGGCACACACCACCGTGCCTGGCTAATTTTTTTTATTTTTAGTTGTTTGACTAATTTCTTTCTATTTATAGTAGAGACCGGGTCTCGCTCTTTCTCAGGCTGGTCTCGAACTCCTGAGCTCAAACAATCCTCCTGCCTCAGCCTCCCAGAGTGCTGGGATTACAGGCGTGAGCCACCGCGCCCGGCCATGATGACAACTTTTACTCCAAAGTCAATAACCAAAGTTGATTTTTATAAAATGCAGGAGAAAGAAGCCACACACTCACACACCCATGTGTGTAACCCCTCCTCCACACACAAGTGAAAACCATCCAAATTTTACATTTCAGTAAGGAGCTGGCATTTTCTTGGCATGTTAATCTGTAGGAAATTGCAGGCTGTCGTGTTGCAGCGTATTATCAGAGAATGTCAAGTAGATTATAGTATTATGTTACTTTGATGTCACTGCCCCATATTGTTTTGGTCTTTTCCTTACTAAAAGATATATTTACTAGATTTTATTTCAACATCATGTAAAAAAAGAGAGAGTTTGCAATAATTTCCTTTGTAAACAGCACATTTCTTATTTGATAATAAAGGCTTTGCTTACTCCTGTCCTCTTGCTCTGAATTTTGAGTCCTAGTTGGTTGGGAATCTGCTCAGCCTTCTCAGCTCTCCAGAGCAATAGGTGACCTGATGCAGACTGAGAAAGAGAAGGAATAGGTCAAAGACATAGAGATCAAAGATTAAGCAGAACAGTGTTTTTAGAGCACTTGATTTGGAATTAAAAAAAAAAAAAAGAGTAAAACTTCCCTGTGTAGTGAAGAATTAATTTTACCCAAAGAGAGATCTGGCCTTGGCCCACAGCTACTGGGAGACGATCTCTAGGCCCTTGGAATGTCCTGCCTGATAGGAATGTCTTTGCTCGCCTGGGGAGTTTGGCCACCAGATGGTCAAACGATGTGATTTATAATGGGAGCTTTGGGATATGCCACATCAATTCCAACCTCCGGAGGACCTGGAGACTAAAGGTCAGTTGTGTGGGCAGTATGTGATCAGACTCCAGTAGAAACTGTGGACACCAAAGACTTGGGTAAGGTTTCCGGATGGGCAATGCTCTTCAGCATTGTCACACTCTGTATTAAATAGCTGGGAGGAGTAACGATGTCCGGAACTCCACAGGAGATGACCGAAGCTTTTAGCCCTTCCCAGATTTGCCCTATGTATCTCTTCTTTTGGCTGGTTCTGATTTGTACGCCTTTGCTATAATAACACTTTAATTAAAGTATAATGCTTTCCTGAGTTCTGTGAGTCGTTCTAGCAAATTATCAAACCTGAGGGATAGTGGGACCCCTGAACTTGCTACCGGTATTTGAAGTAAGGGCAGCCTTGTAGAGCAGTCCCCAACCTTTTTGGCACCAGGGATCATTTTCATGGAAGACAATTTTTCCACGGACCAGGAAAGGAGGGGATGGTTTTGGGATGATTCAAGCACATTACATTTATTGTGTACTTTATTTCTATTATTATTACATTGTAATATATAATGAAATAATTATACAACTCACCCTAGGTTGGGGACCCCTGTCATAAAGGACTGTACCCTTACCCTGGCCTAACTCTGGGTAGCTGGTGTCAAACATCATTGTATCTCTCAAAACCTGCTTTTAGATTTAGATTTTGGCACTTTCTAGCTCAGTTGCTTATCTCAGCTTCAATTTTTTAAAAACCTTAATTTGGGGGTCATCCCTGTCCTATTTTCTTCACGGTGTTAATTATGAAGATCAAAAATTAATTAAATGAGTTGGGCACAATAGTGTATGCCCATAGTCTCCACTACTTGTGAGGCTGAGGCAGGAAGATTGCTTGAGCCCCAAAATTTGAGACCAGCCTGGGCAATGTAGTAAGACTTTGTCTCCAAAAAAAAAATTACGTAAATAATGTGTATGAAAGCTATTAATAGCAAAAAAGAATATGCTGTTTTAAAATGTAAAGGAGTTAGGAAAAGTGGCTCATTCCTATAATGCCAGCACTTTGGGAGGCTGATGTGGAGGATTGCTTGAGGCTGGGAATTCCAGACCAGCCTAAGCAACATAGTGAGACCCATCTCTGCAAAAAAATAAGGAAAAAGTAGCCGGACATTGTGGCATGAACCTATAGTCTCAGCTACTTGGGAGGCTGAGGCAGGAGGATTTCTTGAGTCCAGGAGTTTGAGGTTGCAGTGGGCTGTGATATGCCACTGCACTCTAGCTCAGGCAACAGAGTGAGACCCTGGCTCAAAACAACAATAACGACAACAACAAAAACCCCAAAAAAGAAAAAACAAAACAAGATTTTAAGGAAGAGAAGGAGAGTATTTTAGGCAGAGGGACTAGCAAGGACAAAGGCCCCAAGGAGGGAAAGAGGTTGGAGTGTTTGAAGAATAGAAAGGAGGTCTGTGCCGCTGGCCTGGGGACAAGGTTGGAAATAGGCATGGGTCGATGGGTCGATGGGTCAGTGGGTCAATGGGTCGATGGGTTGATGGGTCGATGGGTCGATGTGCTGGTTGATGAAGGGCCTAATTTGCCAGGGAAAGGATTTGGATTTTTTTTAAAGAGTAACATGAAGCTTGGATGATTTTAAGTAGGTGAGTGACAAGATTGCTTTAAGAAGACACGCCAGCCACTGAGTGGGGAAGAAGAGAAGCAGAGAGAGAGCGTCAGGGGACTGTGTGGTTACTGGCAGAGGGGCTGGCAAAGGAGGGACAGAAAGCCTGACATATTCTAAGTGTGCTGTTAAGGTAGAACCAAAAAGACTTTCTGATGGATTAGACGTTGAGGATGGGGAAGGCGAGAGGAATGTGTATCAGCGGGGTCCTTTGGGAGGCAGATGCTGAGGAGTTAGGAATGTGCGAGGTAGAAGTGGGGACTGCCTAGGAGACAGGAGAGGAAGCAGGATTGGGCAGGGAGCGCCTCAGACTGAAATGCAGATAAAATCTTGGGCAACCCGTTGGAGAACTCAAGAGCAAAGGCGCCTCATTAGAGGAGTTTCCATTGGGCAGGAATGTCCAGGCCCTGGTAACCCCTCCATTCTGCTCCGTCACTGGCTGGGGGCTGCCTTAGGAGTGTGCCTTGGCTTGAAAACTGAGACAGATCCTGAAGGCACTAACAGCTATAGACCAAGAGTTAACTGAACTCCTTGTAGCTGAACAGCAAATTCTTATATTTATTTCTTTATACAGTTTTAGAGACAGGGTTTCACTATATCACCCAGGCTGGTCTTGAACTCCTGGCCTCAAGCAATTTTCCCTCCTCAGCCTCCCAAGTAGCTAGGATTATAGCTGTGCTCTACCACACCCGACTGTAAGTTCTTTCTTGAAGACAGATCCAAGTGGGGCAACCACAGCCTTCCTCTTGTACCATGTGGATCTCCTTTTCCACACACATTGAGGGGTAGCTCTTCTGGGGGGTTCCAGTGGGCTCTCTTTCTGAAGGGACTTAGAAAAGGGAGGTCAGCGGGAAAAAATCACAGACTGTTTCTGCAGTTGGTCTTGGGGCTGCAACTAGTAACTTACCATCTCCTTCCTTCATTATCCATTCTATATTCCACTCTCCCTCTCTGTTGGAGAGGAAACAACTATCATCTCTGCTGGTCTCTACGGCTTACCTGGTGGGGTAATACAACCCTGGTTCTAGAGGGGGTCTGAGTCTCTGATAACCTCACCCTTCACAGACTGGGCTGCGCTTGCCATTCATGTCAAAATTGGGCATGCAAAATACCAAGAGCTTCTCAAGTGGATCACCTGAATTCCACACATATTCCTGCCCTATTGTATAATCAGCCTTTGCTGATCAGGCTCAATATTCCTGTCCCCAGCCCACTCAGAGCTGCAACCTTGCATGTCACCAACATGTAGGCTGGAGCAATATTCCTAGGTGTGGAATGTGTTGCCTCCAGAACCCAAAGAGGCTCTCCAGGCATTGTTTCCTTCTTGGTGGATGCAAGATGCAGCACTTGTCTCATCTCTTAGAGTGGATGTCCTAGCACACTCCTGACCACTCTATCCCGAAAAACTTTCCTGAAGGGGCAGGTCCCAGAATCATCATAGAGTTTATGTCCCACTCTCTAGAGTTCATGTGTCTTACCAAGGCTTCCAGGTACAAGCCACCTCTTGCTCTTTCTCCCAATTTGGCATAATGTCATTGATGCATGGATCATTGTGATGTTCTGTGGGAAGTTCAGATGGTCTAAATCTCTTCTGAATATATCATGACTTAGATTGGGAGAGTTAACATAGCCTCAGGGTGGGGAGAAAACTAAGTGATTATTGTTGTCCAGTGCATGTGAATGCTGTTTCTGATCCTCTTCCTGACTAGGATAAAGAAGGATATGTTAGCCAGATCAGTGCCTACATGTCATGTACTGGAAGCTCTATTTATATGTTGTAGTAATGAGATCACGTCCAGTACAATGGCTGCAATCAGGGCTTGGGTTGAGCTGGCAATCGTCTATAGTCATTCTCCAGGATCCATGTGTTTTCTGCAGGGGTCAGACTGATGAATTAAACAGAGGTGTGATAGAGGCCACTATCCCTGTACCCTTGAGATCCTTAAAGGTGGCACTGATCTCTATCTTCCCTCCAAAGTAAGATATTGTTTTTTATTTACCATCTTGGCTGGGTGGGTGGAGAGAAGGGCACAATTTTAACAAGGGCACAATTTTAAGAGACTCCCATTCGACCTTCCCCACCATGATAGCTCTTGTATCATAAACCAAGGACTCACTGTGGGGGCTTCTCCAACTGCCAAATATATCAATTCCAGTTACACATTCAGGGACTGGGACAGTGACCACCATGTGGGGCCATGGACCCAGTGGACCCACTCTAAACTGAACTTCAGCCAGGACTCCAGTTTTACCTGGCTCATGTCCCATCACTCTAACAGGGGCCCATCATATTTCAGGTCTCTGAATATCAGTGTCATTTCAGACAGTGTCATTCTGAAGATCCTATGTCCTCTCCCAGATTATAATCACCTAAGTAAATGGCTCTAAGTCCTTTCGGGGGAAGGATTGGTGGAATTGTTATAGTATGTACTTGCTGTGTTATTGCAGGGTCCTTACTCCTGAGGAGCTGGGTACTTTTTCATTCAATACATTTCAGGCCTGAAAACTGTCTCAGGTCTAGGAAACGGGCAAGAAATCATGGATTTTTTTTTTTTCTTTTGAGATGAGGTCTTGTTATGTTGCCCAAACTGGTCTTGAATTCCTGATCTCAAGCGATCCTCCCACCTGAGCCTCCTCAATAGCTGAGATTACAGGCGTGTATTTTGAAAAAATATATTTTATTTTTAATTGTGATTAAAAAACATAAAATTTATCATTTTAACCATTTTAAGTGTACAGTCCAGTAGTTTTTAAGTATATTCACAATGTCGTGCAATTGAGCTCTAGAACGTTTTCATCTTTGATACTGAAACTCTATACCCATTAAACGACTCTGCATTTTCCCCTCCCCAAGCCCCTGGCAGCCACCATTTTACTTTATGTTTCTATGAATTTGACTAATTTAGATACCTCGTATAAGTGGAATAATACAGTATTTGTCTTTTTGTGACTGGATTATTTCATTTAGCGTAATATCCTCAAGGTTCATCTATGTTGTAGTATGTGACAGAGTTTCCTTCCTTTTTAAGACTGAATAATATTCCATTGTATGTATATATTCCATTTTGTTAATTCATTCATCCATAGATGGACACATGTTGCTTCCATATGTTGGCTATTGTGAATAATGCTGCTATGAACATGGGTATGCAAATATCTCTTGGAGATCCTGCCTTTTAGAAAATTTTTTATTTTTAATTATTATGAGTACATAATAGTTGTATTATATATCTTTATAGGGTACATGTGATGTTTCGATACAGGCATACAATGTGAATTAATCAAATCAGGGTAATTGGGGTATCCATCACTGCAGGCATTTAACATTTCTTTGTGTTAGGAACATTTTAATTCCACTCTTTTAGTTATTTTAAAGTATACCCTAACTTATTGTTGATTATAGTCACTTTGTTGTGCTATCAAATATTGTTCATTCTATCTAACTATCTAACTATATTTTTGCACCCATTAGCCATCCTCACTTTATTTTCTTCTTCCCCCCATACCTTTCCCAGCCTCTGGTAATTGTCATTCTATTCTCTGTCTCCATGAAATCAATGGTTTTTAATATTTAGCTCCCACATATGAGTGAGAACACATGAGATTTGTCTTTCTGTGCTTGGCTTATTTCACTTAACATAATGTTCTCTGGTTTCATCCGTGTTGTTGCAAATGGCAGGATTTCATTCTTTTTTTGGCTATATAATATTCATTGTGCATATGTACCACAATTTCTTTATCTATTCATCCACTGATGGACACTTAGGTTGATTCCACATCTTGGCTTTTGCGAATAGTGCTACAATAAACATGGAAATGCAGATATCTTTTTAATATACTGAATTTGCCTCCTTTGGATATATACCCAGCACTAGGATTGCTGGGTCATATGGTGGTTTTATTTTTAGTTTTTTGAGGAACCTCCATACTGTTCTCCATAGTGGTTGCACTAATTTACATTCCCACCAACAGTGTACAAGGGTTCCCCTATCTCCACACCCTTGCCAGCATTCATTATTGCCTTTTTGATAAAAGCCATTTTAACTGAGGTGAGATGATATCTCACTGTAGTTTTGATTTTCATTTCTCTGATAACTAATGATGTTGAGCAATTTTTCATATACCTATTGGCCATTTGTATGTCTTCTTTTGAGAAAAGTCTACTCAGATCCTTTGCTTGTTTTTAAATTGCATTATTTGATTTTTTCCTATTGAGTTGTTGGAGCTTCTTATATAATCTAGCTATTAATCCTTTGTCAGATGGGTATAATAGTTTGCAAATATTTTCTCCCATTCTGTGGATCATCTCTTAACTTTGCTGATTGTTTCTTTTGCTGTGTAGAAGCTTTTTAGCTTGTTGTGATCCCATTTGTCCAATTTTGCTTTGGTTGCCTGTGCTTTGGGGGTATTACTCAAGAAGTCCTTGCCCAGACCAATGTCCTGAAGCATTTCCCCTGTGTTTTCTTTTAGTAGTTTCATAGTTTCAGGTCTTAGATTTAAATCTTT